>BHDV01065452.1:0-12635 GCA_005406045.1 Adoxophyes honmai
GCGTCTGAATGGTATGTTCTGGAATGCTCGGGAGTGGTCGTTTTCGCCCGCCGCGTGCGGCGTTCCGTTTACTACTATTATTCAGACGCCGCGGGCGGCGGGCCGTTGTCGGCCGCGGGCGGCGGGTGAAGGCGACCACGGCCTGAGATACTGAAAAATTGTTGATCTATAGATAACAGCTATCCAGGATACTTACTCCAGGCAGTGCGTAATTTCATGTAAAATATTGTCGTCGTGAGGAGAAGTAACCTGCGACCCGTTGCCCCAATAGACCTGCAAGATTTAATGCTCTATTAAGAGGATAGGAGTCGCACCACTTCTCCATGCAATAGTAGTCCTCTGTTTTCTCCCTGAATAATGACATTAGAGCAAATTTTTTTTTTCATTAAATTTGTATCTGTTGTGGCTATGCCCCTATGATTTGCTTTTACCGATATTCTAAATAAGAAAAAAAAAATAGAACTAAATCTTTAACGGCCAATATACTGCATGCGACGCCGGCAACTCCGGCGCCCGCTTTGCCTGGCGAGATGAGCGAGAAAGAAAGTTTTCATCTGTTATTGCATATTCTACCTTACGTTTAAAGTTATAAGGTTTTTATTGAATTGGATTTCATTCGATATTGGTCTGCTCGTCGGCGCTTCGAAGATTGCCGATGCTTATATTTGTGGTACATCTGTACGGTTGTACCTTTGCCTACCTTGTACCCATTATCCTCCTTAGGGTTGTGGGAGGCTGTGACCATGACGCCGCCGGCCGCTCCGTGGAGGACGGTCGCGAACGACACGAGCGGTGTCGGACACACCGCGGTGAACATCAGCACTGGCACCGACGCGTTCACGAACACACGGGCAGTGAGTTGCGCAAACCTAGAGGGATAAATACATACGTCACGGCTGTGTTCTCGAATTTGGTGCCAAACCATGCCTGTTTTATATTTCATGGCCACTTCTAGCTTAATTCTTTAGACTTTGAGTAGGTGGAATAGTGACAGGTTGCTAGCCTGCCGTCTAAAATATACCTAAGGTATCCTTAGTCGCCTCGTACGACATCCACTGTAGAAATGGAGGTGTTAACTTTTTTCACACTAAGATTTGAGACTATCAGCCATAGCAAAAGTTTTTGAACATAGAATAAGCTATCTAGTGACATATCTCTTGTCCTTATTGGTCAATAGGTCAATTAGCCCACTCTCCTTTGATTATTGTTATCTATTTGTCTTAAACGACTTTAATTAAGTTTAGTAATGTTTGCCAATTTGTTTGGTTTGATTATAAATTTATGTTGTTTAATAAACTATTTCTAAGTTATAAAAAAAAACAATCTACGTGCAAATCACTGCGATTTTTCTAGGATCATTAAATCTTAACTATTAGTTATTTCTCTGCCAATTGTTTACTCTTTTGCGTCATTTTATTGCCTATTATAAATGTTTATAATACGTTACGTATATTAACAAACGAAGATATAAAGTATTACGTCACTCCGACTATATACTCACGGATCACATTAAAGTGGATATGGTATGTCTATGGGCAGGCGTTTCGTATGTATGCGGCCCTGCGCATACCTGACGCTTAGCGCATTAACCTTGAGATGACAAAGCCGGTAAAATTGGTCAAATTAAATAGAAACTATGTGTTATTGTGCTATTTTGGAATTCAAAAAGTACAGCAAGTAATAAGATATAGTACTGGAGGTGACCCATAGGGTTGCCAGTATTTATTTTCTGCAGCGAAATATAGGTACATATAAGTACTTTGCAATTCTGATATTTAGGGAACGAGCAAACATTTTGGCTACACCGGTCTTCATACTAGACTTGACGTTATGCCATATCCACTTAAAGACACTTCCTTGCCAGCGCCAACCACACTGATGAAATGTGTATTGTTTTCGTTACAGACGATACGATATCGATAAACGAAAACTATAAACATTAAACACAAACAATTACTGATACTAAAGTAAATTAGGTACCTTTAAATGTGTATTGTTGGGTCTAAACAGTTACCACGTAATCGTCAAGAAAGTTTGGTAGAGTAAAAATCGCAAGCGCATTGCATAAGATTTAGGGGAAACCTTTCCAATAGATAACATCTGTCAGTCACATCGGTCATTGATTACACGTCTAAATTGCGAACAGTGGCAATAAGTGGTTCACCAATCCCTGTTCGTGACTGTACGTGACTAAATGTAAACAATATTCAGTAGTCAGGTTTGACAGGTTAAGGGGTAGTAAACATTTTATCGGATGTTCAAATAGTTTAGCAAAGGAATCATTTAGTTAAGTACCCAAACCGCCAGAGTATATGCCTAGGTATCATCGATTATAGTAAATTAATATTGATATATGAAAATTGAGCCAACTTGGCAAAATATCAGCAGATCGAAAAGCGTAGGTATTAATAGCGAGTATATGAGTTGCTTGAATTCGATTGATCTGTTCTACTCTATTGAATACGCTCCCTTACATTCCAGGGCTTTTAAAATAAGACCATTATTTTGCAATCTCACCTTTTGCTGTTATACCGGCCGTCGTATCCGATCACCACTCCGTTCTGAAGTTGGCTCTGGTGGCACTCTTTCTTGAAGTACGAACAGACGCCCTGGAAAAGTTATGGCGATTTAGTACTTAGCGCCGAAAACATTCTATCATCTCACATCGTCCACATAGAAAGACCTATATCTAGTGTAGAGCTGAGTTTATAGCATTTACTTTGCCGATAGTATTATACGGCGTCGTTTATAATAATGAAACCGGCCAAGTGCGAGTCGGACTCGCGCACGAAGGATTCCGTACCAAATCCAGCAAAAAAATCACGTTTTTTGTATAAGAGCCCTCCTTATTTTTTTATTTTATTCTGTTTTTAGTACCTTGCTAAATACCTCGTTGGATGGGGTCAATGAATACTGTTAATGACGAATATTACTACTACAGAGTTCTGGATTGTTTTTAAATATTGTTATGATTATGCGATATCAATAACTTATTTTTGAAACCAAATATATCTCAACAGCGAACCGTCATCTCAGTTGGGGTTCCACCCTATTGACATTAGATAAGTCGAACTGCTGATAATATTGTTGTTAGTTAAAACTTGGATGACGGAAATTGTTGTTAAGTTAAATAGTATTTTGTTTGATGGGTAAAATTATTATTGACATAATTATCTATGCAGATTGAAATAAAATTCAGGAATATGTTCAGTAAAGTCTCCAGAATTTAATGTAGAATTTAACTGTGGGAGAAAGTTCACGCATCGCATTTGGAACGCTACTTAGCCGTAAACCACAAACAATTTTGGCAATTACATACTAGTAGGTATGCCGTGCAAATAGCAGAAAGATTCCAAAATTTTGAAAAAGTTTCGCAATAAATTTTCTATACACTCGTATTTTTATATTGAGATTAGCGCGTTGTTCCGATGATAGGTCACGGATTTTCCACCAAAGATGTGCGAGGCAGCTGAACGGGGCGCGGCTGTGTAACGGAGGTGACAGAGGCTGAGCGATGCGAGGTTGTGTTGGCCGACGGACGCGAACGTAGTCACTGCACAAAATCCGCATTTTCGCACCGCTCAGCTACCTCGCACATCTTAGCCAGACGCCGCCTCGCGACACATTCCTTGCACACATCTGCCCCTTCGTTTGTATGTACAAAAACCTCGCTCCTCTGAGCTGTTTCCACCAGAGCTAAGCTAAGCGAGGATAATAGGTAAATGAAGCGTTTCTATTGGTTAAGAGAATAGGAGTCGCACCACTTCTCCATACAAACGTACTCCCCTGTTTTCTCCGTGAATAATGACATTAGAGCAAAAATGTTTTTACATTATATTTGTATCTGTTGTGGCTATGCCCCTACGATTTGCTTTTATCGATTTTCTAAATTTTTTTTTTATTTTTTTTATTTAGAATATCGATAAAAGCAAATCGTAGGGGCATAGCCACAACAGATAGGTACAAATTTAATGAAAATACAATTTTTGCTCTCATGTCATTATTCACGGAGAAAACAGGGGACTACGTTTGTATGGAGAAGTGGCGCGACTCCTATCCTCTTAACGACAAACACATCCCTCGCAACTCTGGTGGAAACGCAGCCTTAGCCCGATATAAAAACGTAATCCGTTTTACATGACAATCCTCGACTCTATAGCCATTCCCCCCTTTCCAACATTCCCAGCTCACCTGCGCAGTCTGTAGGACAACGACGTCGTTCATCCCCGTGTAGCCAGCGCCCATGCGTCCGCGCAAGCCCGCCGTACCGAACTTCTGCCGCTTCAGCATGCACGCGCGCAGCTTCGGCCATCGCTTGTGCGCGACGTCGTCCAACACCTCGGCTATCGTCGCTGGGCTCTGTGGGATTTAAGAGGGCGCACACATTTTTTACGAACGTAATATAAGATCAGGTGGGGGAAGAGAAATTCAGGGGCAGGGCAGGGGTAAGAGGCACCACAGACCATAACTCGTCGAGTTATGAGTGATTATGGTCTGTAGAGCCCTCTTATCCCTGCGTTTCTCTTCCCCCACCTGACCTTAGTGGTTTTGGACCAATGTTTAAAAAATCGTGAAATGTAAATTAACTCATATTTAGCCATGAAATAAATATGGTTAGACTAAACATATTCTGTAAATTTACAATAAAATTGTTTCATTTGTAATTACATTAAAATCAATGAGAAAAAAAATAAAGCAATGGTTCAACTTTCAAATTATGTAAAATGATATTTGAATAATAAAAACCAATAATTTGATTCATGTTAATCCGTTAATCCCCAGTAGACTATATTGTCTATCAGATAATAACAAGTTTATATCGTTTATGGTAAATTTTAATGGCAAATTTTTAAGTGAAAGACAGCTCTGACGCGTATTTTTGTGAAAACCCTTCAACAAATTGGCTAAGTATAAGAAATCTGTGTTGCTAATAAAATATTTCTTTCCGTTAATCCCTAGAAAAAGAGTTTATTTATATGTTACAGTAGTTTTTCTTTAAAAACTTAAGGATTTATAGCTTTCTAAAGCATTGGAAAAACATCAAAATCACCGAATTTTGTGTGCACGCTCTTAAGGGTGAAGTTACATTTATCAGCATCGAATCGAATTTAGCTGGATGATTTTAAACTCACTATACGCATCGCATGCGTTCAGCTGCTATGGCATATTTTTATCTGCTTAAGTATCCTATCGCGTACTTTTATATGCTGTCGCATGCTATCGTATGCTGTCGCATGCTATCTGCAATCACGACGCCGTAAATGAAATGTTAATTTAAATTTTTCCTCGTCAATATTGATGAAATACAGGTAATTATTGAAATTATTGGAAGTAAACAAATTTGTGTGTGTTGATAGATGAACACGTTGTGATAATGACATTAATGACACGTTCGGCCGCCCATTCGCACTCTTCCTCCTTTTCTCTGCGTAAGCAGCCTTTCTCATTCGTAAGCATCCCGCCTCTCACACTTAAGCAGCCGTTATCAATCGCAAGCGTCCTGTCGCATGCGTAAGCAGCTATTCTCATCCGAAAGCATCTAATCTCACGCTTTAAGCAGCCGTTCTCATGCTTCAACTTGATTAAGCATTCTTCAGCATGAGAAGTGTATAGTTACACTTATAAGCATTTAATGCTGAAGCTGGATCGATGCTGAAGGGTGAATTGATGCTGACGGATATCCATACAATAGCGCGTTTTTGTATGGCAAAATGCGATTCGATGCTGATAGATGTAACTTCACCCTAAGTTGATTAAACTAAAGGGTATTGAAAAAACCGGCCAAGTGCGAGTCGGACTCGCGCACGAAGGGTTCCGTACCAAAAACTGCAAAAAATCAGGTTTTTTGTATGGGAGCCCCCCTTAATTATTATTATTATTTTGATTTTAGTATTTGTTGTTATAGCGGCAACAGAAATACATCATCCGTGAAAATTTCAACTCTCTAGCTCTTACGGTTCGTGAAATACAGCCTGGTGACAGACGGACAGACGGACAGACGGACAGACAGACAGCGAAGTCTCAGTAATAGGGTCCCGTTTTTACCCTTTGGGTACGGAACCCTAAAAATTATAACGTAAGCTGAAGAAAAACGAAAGGATTTCCGAAGAGAAACTGAAGGGAGGAAGACTCTCTTCACGGGAAAATATTAAACGCTAAAACTTAGACGCGCCTGTATTCACAAATGGAGAAAAAAGAGCACACGAAAGGCTGCGTAGCCAAAACCATGTCTGTTTCATGTTCTGTGGCCGCTTCTAATATAATTTATAGGTTTTAAGTTGGCAGGTGTATTAGTAGAATAGTGACAAGTTGCTAGCCTGTCGCCTAAAATATACCTTAACATATTTCCTTAAGCTAAGCGTCCTCTTATCGGTATCGTACGCATCGGAAGTATCGCACACAACGGATTGTAGCATTCTTTGTATAGAAACTCATACAAGTGCATCCACCTGTCCGCATCGTACGCATCGCACATCGCCATATATCTGATTAAATGTGATGCGTCCGATGCGTGCGATGCGGACCTGTGGACGCCTACCTTTAGTCGCCTTTTGGGACATCCATGAAAGAAATCGAGAGACGCTATGCTAATCCGAACCTAATCATGAGCAAAAGAGGCAAATCACCAAGAAACTTGGCACTAAGTATTTTTACTCTAATAATAATAGTAAATAAAAACCACCATTACATACAAATAGCAATCACAGAATGCATTGTAAGCGTGAAGAAAACTCACCTAGTAACTACCTATTGAAAAAACGGCACTATAATGAAGAACAATGATAATTAGCACAGCAAAACAAAACAGCACAGGATACAGGTTTTTTATATGTAGTAGGCCATTTGCTTAATGCTTCTGAAGAATTGAACATATAGTACGGCCATTATGGTTCGGACGTAAGAACATAATTATAGCATTCATCTAATGATAGAGCTGAAAGATTGCTGCAGGATGTCAATAATAAACTAATAACGTAAAACAACACAACCCGTTGATGGTTTTGTTGAATCTGACATTTGATTAAATTCTTTTACAATAACTAGGTTCCTAGGAGGCAATTTGGACCCAAAAACCGACTACAAAATACCCTGGACACTTTTTTATTTATACCTAAAAAAAAAACAAATACTCCAAACTTCTGAAAATAATTAGAATAGCAATATTGTGCATATCATAGATATTAGCAGCCATCTCTGTGTCAAGTGGTTAGTAACTAGCCAACTACATGGACACAGATTAATACTGATAAGAGCTAAGCCAAAAAACCTTTTTATCTCTTATATGACTTTTACAACACTGATTCCCCATAGATAATGATCATTAACACACCCAGTGTTATTAAATTTTCTCAAAATAAGAGAAGAGAGAATATTGAATTTGTTGTATGTAGTTGACAAAGTTACTGGATTCTTTTAAGAAGGAAAGCATTTTTTTTTCATTTTACCATATCCATTTGGACCTATGAACATTATTAGTTTTCAAATAAAAATAAGTTTAAACCTACAGTACATTAAAAATAGACTTTGTAAATATATAAAAATCAGTAACACAAGTGGACAATGATATGCACACTTCAGCATATATGCTGCTGTTCATTATTTTAAATAACATCTATACTAATACTATAAAGCTGAAGAGTTAGCTTGTTTGTTTGAATGCGCTAATCTCAGGAACTACTAGTTCGAATTCAAAAATTATTTTTGTGTTGGATATACTATTTATCAAGGAAGGTAGGCTATGTAACATCACGCTGTGGCTAATAGTAGCGAAAAAACATTGAAAATGTGGAAATAAATAATAATAAGGAGTTACTTCTAGACAAAAGCCATGCAAACAGGCTTGTGAAAAAACACTGCATATTCTGATCAGTGTACCTAGAGATAATAAATAAGTACGTCTGAGGAAGTTTTCTTTTTAAATATATTTTATAGAGTATCTCACTAATGGGCAAAAATCTCTTTTTCTTTCCACTCTTTTCTGTTTTTGGCTAAATCTCGCCAGTCAGACCAGAAAATCTCTAAATTATCCCAACATCTCCTATTAGGTATGCTTTGATGCCCATTGCAATTGAAAATATTTAATTAAATTGTTAACACAAGACATTCATCTTGCAAACAGTATTCATGCAAATGCATTTGAGACAACGGTGTCTCAACTTTCTTGAACATTGCAACCTTAATTCTCATATTACAGTCCCCGGCAAGCTAGATAGCATGATTTTAGAGAGAGAGGGTAAATTTGTGCATCACTTTTAACTGTGAAAAAGCTCTGTGTGAACTTACTTTCTCTCTAAAATCGTGCTAAGTTTGATGCAGAATAATGTAATTGAATAATTTCGTTTCCCAAATTTATATTATGGCAAAGCTAATGTTCAGTGAAAGCAATGAGCTCTTCCCGGACCAAACCAGATAGAATCAAATTACCTTATGACACTTCAATTAAGCCCTGTTCTCACCGGTTCTGCATTTATTAAAACGACCTTGCTCTGCCATTTAGCATATAGGTGTAAAGCTTAAGTAATATCTGAAATATAACTGGAAAGTACCAAAATTTGTGGATTACCTTGTCTATCCTCAGCCAGTTCTCGACTGCGGCATCCAATTTCGGGTCTCCACTGTTGCAGCTAGGCATTTTGAGTACTTTTCAAATTTGTTTTGATCGATGAAACTTGAAATTTTCTCTAGCCGACTTCACTGAATTTTTAAACAATCTATGTTTCAATATCACCAGAATTTACACTTCAGTGATAAAATTACGTATTGTTATTGAATTTTGTATAAATCAAATTCAAGCTTCGGAAGCCGGCACCGTAGTGTAGTGTCCGATCTCTGAATCTAAACTTATTTTTTCTTTATCGAAGAGAATTGAATTCAACAATGAACAAAATCATTTATGTTATTGCAAAATGACCTGTATTTCATGTTGTTAGGGAACAATGAAAATTTTCCACAAATTTGTGATAACGTTTGACACTTGACACTTCAATCGCGTTCAGGTAGCTGCTACTAGACTTAATGTTAATTCAAACTGCTGAGCCAATTTTATCTGCACAACTTTGACATAAAGACTATTTTTAGAACAGGATTGTAAAAACAGTGATTCCGTTTAACGATAAAAAGACATAACATAATTAGGTATACTCAAGTCTGCTCAAGTCCGTCAAGCCCAAGTCAAGCGGTCAAGCCCTCCTTCACGCCCATCACGCGTTGTGGTGACATTTGCAAGCCTTGTCTACGCAGGTGTATACGGAACATTATTGACAACTGTTCATTTTTTTTCAAATTTAATTCAAAAGTTCAAAGGGCAAAGGAGAGCCAGGAGAAGTAAAACAAGATCCCATCAAAAACAATACGGCGCTGCGCAGACGATAGTGTTTTGTGCGATCGAGTCTGTGGAGCAATAAATTCTCTGAATGGCGCGCTGACAGTTTCCAGGAATTTCCATTCAGAGTTTCGTGGAAACTGTCAGCTCGCCATTCAGAGAATTTATTGCTGCGCAGACTCGATCGCACAAAACTCTGTCGTCTGCGCTGCGCCTACTTGTCAAAAAAAACCAAGTCTCGCAACTCAGTTGTTCTGCGGTAAAAAGTTGTGAGATCCATGTAATACCAAGTTGGTATAACATGGTATAAATAAATATATCGAGACTTGGCCATCGCCTGAAAACACGTGTAAATTCAATCGCCTGAAAACACATGTAAATTCAATTATTTAGTGCGATATATTTATACCATCGATATATTTATTTATACCATGTTATACTGACTTGGATGACATACTTATTACATGGATCTCACAACTTTTTACCGCAGAACAACTGAGTTGCGAGACTTGGTTGTTTTTGACAAGTATTGTTTTTGATTGGATCTCATTTCTTTTTGTATTTTGTAACCACAAAAATGGAAACCAATTTTTTTTTTCTACATTTTCCTTGATTCAAACACCAAACACTTATATTCCAAATTTGAAGCTTCTAGGTCTGCTAGAAGTGCCTTAGACTTTTGATGATCGAGTCAGTGAGTGACAAAATTAAGAAATTTGACCCGTTATAATTCTTAAAATACTGGTTCAAATTGAATGAAATTTGAAATATACGTGTCTTTACAATGCCTGCATGATTACTGAAAATTTCAGTCTTCTAGTTTTATCCACAACGAAGTTACAGGGGGTCGAAAATGGTCTGAATTGCTTCGAGAAAATGATGGTACGGCCGTGCCGCTTTTTTGCTCGACTTGGTGGGGGCACGGCCGTGCCCCCAGATTTGTCCAGCAAAATATTTATCATAACGTGAAATGCCCACCCCAAGTGCGATGTTTATGTACTTTATGTTATGTATTCAATATTATATTAGTCCCTGCCCTTTTCATTTATCAGCCTTATATAGTCACCACACAGTATAAAAATAAAATCCTTCACCCATTTCGACGTCACCACGTTGATTAGGAAGCTGGTCAATCCCGGCAATCATTTAATTGTAATTGGCCGACGGAACCCGGCACTCGAGGGGCGCGTCCGGCCATTGAACAATGCCTGAAGGACCGTACTGTATTTAAATAGCATTGCCAATAAAATATCTGCGTACTCTTTGAATCCTTTGAGATCGTGGGAAAGACTCCAACAGAGTGATCTCTCTCCAGGCGGATGTTATGCCTGGGGACCGAAGCAGTAGCGTAGCTAGGGGGGGGCGGCGGGGGCGGTCCGCCCCGGGTGTCACCCTCTCAGGGGTGACACCCGGCTGTGAACTTTAGTAGTCAATGAAAAATTATAAAAGGTAAAAAAAAAACATTTTTTATTTTAACCGTTTCTATCGAATTCTAGGGGGGGGGGGTGCCACCTACAATATCCGCCCCGGGTGTCACCCATGCTAGCTACGCCACTGGACCGAAGTCCACAGAGAGAAAGTTGGAAGTTTGTTAGCGCTATGCAGAACACTTTGACAGTTGATAACGTTTGTGGAAGAAGTTCTACTTCTGGACAATAGGTGGTGCTAGGGTCGTAACAAGGTATTTAAAATTCATTCAAGTTTTCTTATTTTTGAGTGCCATCAGTTAATTACTGTGTGGTGTCGGTTTAGAACAACTCCAAGTGTGTCCTAGTCTCCATTTCTTCCATGGTTCGTAAGGGATAAGGGATGCCTAAGGAAATAGGTTTAGGATATGATTTAGGCGATAAGCTCGTAACCTGTCACTGCAAATTGTACCATTTTGTTTTAATAACCTAAAATTATGTTGAAAGAGTTTCCAAACGTGAAATAGTAATGGTTTCTTCGTAAACACTGGCGTGATTGTAAGTTGTTGTGTACGTATCAGTTAATTCACAATAGGTATTTAGGGGGTAGATTAGGTATCTATACAAACAATACATACATCACGCCTGTATTCCCAATGGGGTAGGCAATATGTAGATAGATATATTATACGAGTATGTACCTATAGTAAAAACACTCAATGGTGGCAATGACCTTCACCACCAAAAGAAGAAAAACTTAGAAGAGTCACTGACTGGATGAAAACATGCACTGATCTGTCATGGATTATTTATTTTAATTTTAATAGTACGTACACTGTTTGTAAATTAAGATGGAGAGTGCCTACTTACTAACTCACATTATAGCAAAGTTATGGAAACCAAAAATTATTGTTAAGAAATTACAGGCGTTTAATAGTTACGATCGTTAATGTAACTAAACTGTAAACCCTAAAAATGTTCTAAACTGCCTTAACAAATAAAACTAGATGCCTAGTAAACTTAGGTATTCAAATCAGCAAAAGAATAACTCAAAGTTGCTTTAAAAATTCATTAGGATACATACTTCGTGCCTGTATTCCCAAGAGGGGTAGGCAGAGCACATGAATTCAAAAATACAGTGCCACGTTTAGCAATTACAGGATCACCAGGTAATTAAACGTGATATTGCAGTGACAGGTTGCTAGCCCATCGCCCACAATACACTAACCCTTTCCCAGAGTCGACTCTTACGACACCCACGGGAAGAAAGGGGGAGGTGCTATTCTCACCCGGCATATCTTATCACGTATCTTAGAGGTAGGTAGGTACCTACATATTATGTACGTAAGGTATGCCAGTAAATTATATTAACTTAACAGGTTTTAATATTATACCTACCGCCCCTAATCTTTAATAGCTTTCTTCTAACGCAATCATGCACTTGAAGTGTTATTTTTAGCGCCCATCAATACGCCAGATAGACGACGTAACATTGGCACTTGGGCAGAGTATACTCGTAACCGCGGCGGGCGGGAAAAGTGTTTTTTTTTTATTTTGTGCCAGTTTTAAGTGTTAGTGGCTAACAATGGGTTCGGAAGATGCGAATCAGTTGTTATCTGTGGAATTCGAAGTCTTTGGACAGGTGCAAGGTATTTTTTTTAAATGTTATTGTAATACTTATAAAAAATGTTGTATTGTAATTGACAACACAAAATGAAGCAATATGTTTTCTTTACTTTAATTTTGTCGGTTAGATAGGTAATTCTAAATAAGTTCTGAATCCTAATGTGGAAAGAAATAGACACTTACCTTATTTTTTAGCTGAATCTATATATATAAAAGAAAGTTGTGTTAGTTACACCACTTATAACTCAAGAACGGCTGTACCGATATGGCTGAAAATTGGT
>BHDV01065452.1:13309-50451 GCA_005406045.1 Adoxophyes honmai
TGCTTCGTCTGTGAATCGAACCGACTTAAATGTCAAAAAATAAACATCCTACTTTTATGATGCCAATCGAAAGAATAGCTAAAAATAATAACTCTGCCTAAGTAACATAGTATTTTAAAAGAAAGGAACAACGTTAAATTAATAAGTTCACTTAATCAAATTAAAAAGATACATGAAACTGTCGTAGTCAATTAAGTGGGTAAGTATAATGAAAATTTCAACTCTCTAGCTGTCATGGTTCGTGAGATACAGCCTGGTGACAGACGGATAGACAGACAGATAGGAAAGTCTCAGTAATAGGGTCCCGTTTTTACCCCTTGGGTACGGAACCCTAAAAACAATATGTCAGCATTTCTAATCAAAGGTTTTATGACTTTTTTAATACTTATTCTGTTAACTACGGTTTTGACGATTCAAACTGATCCGAAATCATCTAAATCGGTTTAGCCGTTCTTGAGTTAATGCTGACATTTTGTTTTTCTATAAAATATATGTATACCTATAAAATCATACTATTCATAACTCGAGAACGGCTGAACAGATTTGGCCGAAATGTAGTGGGGAGGTAGCTTCAATAGGCTTCAAACCTCCAGGGAAAAGACATAAGATACTAATACATAAAAGAAAGTCGTGTTTGTGCGACCGTAATATAACTCATGCTATCCTGGTACTTTTAAATCAAAATTCTGCTCATTCATTGTCTCAGGCGGAACAAAGTTCGCCGGGTCCGCTAGTTGATTATAAAGAATGGTATTTTTTTTAAGCAATATCGGTGCAGCATAATTGCGTTAAAAAGTATTTTTAGGTACAGTCAAAGAAATTGATACCTGTACCACTTTGAACCTTTTCATAGTGAGTTTCATATTGCTTTGATTAGTAGAAAGTATGGTATGTCACGGTGACATTTCTTGTGAAAAGGTACAAAGTGGCACAGTTGTCAATTTCCTTGACTGTAGGTACATGCCCTTATTCTAGCTAGGATAGCTACTTAATAGTAAATGGTATAGGTACTTGAATATTAAAATAATCAAAATCACTGTTAGTGTTTTAAATTAATCTATCCAATTATTGTTAATAAATAAAATATCACTGTCAATGTTAATGCCATAAAAAGTGTCCCAAGTTTTCAATATGAAAATATCGGTTTCGTTACCGTCAAACATTTGTGCAAACGTATGAAAACTAGCAAAACTATATTATCTATATTAGCTAGGAATAAATCGATTCTGGCATTGATTCTGACTAAGTAGATATATGCGAAAAAACCTAATAAGTACCCTACTTATCATTAAACATTAAACTATCGTATCTATAGAAATACGGATAACTCACGTTTAAAAAATAAAGTTTAGCTGGAAATGTTTCCGGCTAATTGACAGCCCTTCATCTAGGAGCCGCGGCGACTGCTGCTGCCAAACATTACAACTGAACATCAAAACATACATATTCTCATATACTTATCTTACGCCTATATTCCCAAGAGATAGGCATAGCACATGAATTCCAAAAATCCAGTGCCACGTTTAGCAATATCAGGGTATCCAGAAGTTAAACGTGATATTGCAGTGACAGGTTGCTAGCCCATCGCCCACAACACACTAACCTAACCCTTTCCCAGAGTCGACTCTTACGACACCCATGGGAAGAAAGGGGGAGGTGCTATTCTAACCCGGCACCACACGGGGAACATCAAAACAATAGGCTAGATGACTAGAAAAAACTATTTAGCCCGTCAGATAGACTGCGAAAAAATAATGTATCCATATTTTTTCTTTTATTTGGCAGACGAAAAGTGACGATAATACAGAGCCTAAAAATTTCGCGTGACGTCACGTTTGAGTACAATTTTTACTCAAACGTGACGTCACGAGCCCCCACTCAGGAAGTTTGATGATCTGTACCTTTGTCGATGTTTAATTATTTGATAAACTAAAAAAAAATGTGTCTCATTTTTTCCGAAATCTTACTTACGGACTAATTAGAAATTAGAATGACATATTTTCAACCCTGTCATCATCCCTATTGTAGGTAATTGTAATATATTACATTAATAGATTACAATACACATTGTAATCTATTTCCTTAATCGCCTCATTCGACATCCACGGAAGAAATGGAGAGTTGTTATTCTAAACGTGATAACTTTTCATAGCTAATAGTTAATTTCTGAAATTCCCTTTTAACGTGTAGATAAATATAATGAAATAAAATGCAAGTTTCTAATTGTAGCAAAGTTTAAATACATATACTTGCTAACGCGTAGGTAGATCGTGCCTGTATCCCAAATAGGGTGAACAGAGCTCAACAAGTGCTATATAGCCAAAACCATGCTATTTCACGTTTTGTAGCCACTTACAGCATAATTCTCAGCTTCTGCGGTTGTTGTAACCATGTGGTGTCGGGTTTGGAAAAACACATCTCCAAGACCAAGCGCTTATTGTAAAGTTTACCTAAAAGTGGTTCTTTGATTTCAAAGACTGCACCAAAAATTAAAAAAAAAACATGGCACATGGTAACACGTTTCATACCTCATTAAATTAAAAAAAACCACCTCCATAAAACAGTAAAAGTATTAAGTAGCAATCTATGGTAGGTACAATAAAATCCTATTTGTACAGCTATTCAAACGCAGCATTCTTTTGCCAACAGTTTCAAACTTTCTAAACAAAAGGGAATCGTAATAAGCGGAATTTTGTTTTAAAAAGAATCCACAATCCGCTGGAACTTGCGAAAAGTTGGAACTTGAAATGTTGATCCTTTAACGCTTTCGAGTTTGAAACTTATTTGCGATCTAAATAATAATTTATTTGTAAATGTATGCCTACCTAAGTGTTCCCACTTTTATGCGCCTTTCCTATCAAGAAGATGCTCTCTGTGGCTTTAATTATTAGGACGTTTTTAATCTCACGCGGATTTGCTCACGCACGCGGGATTGGCCCGCTTTCGTAAATTTTCACGCTGCGTGTAAAGTATGTAAGTATAATGTCACCAGAAAATTTATAAACTTTAATAAGATTACAAAAGAGAGACATTTTTTTTACGTCTACATTTTCGCAAATTTAAACCTAATCTAACATTACAAAACCAAATTTGATCTAAACCAACAAAATCGAACCTCGCCTAACCTAAATTGATTATTTTACGAAAATGCGGCCGTAAAGTACTACAATTTGTCTCCCGTGCAGAATCTTACGGAAGTTTATACATTTCCTGGAAAATTTTAGGAATGTTATATATTTACGGATCTTATTCTCGTTATTTTCCGGTGACATTATGTATACTTTACAAGTTTACGTATGCGAGCCCATCCCGCGTGCGTGAGCCAATGCGCTCGATACTAAAAACGTCCTAAAGACCAGCTTTTTGCGTAAATGAAGAGAACATTTTTGATCTTACTCACATAATTATAGGTATTATTAGGTAGGTATAGTAACATTATCGACCATAATTTGACATACCTACAATTAGCAAAAAAAACACACTTAACTGTATGTTGCCACACTTTTACGACTTGATGTATCTAATATAATGTGAGGTAAATATAGAATTTTTACAATAAATAAAAAGATACGATAAGGCTTCATTTGTCTTTAGAAATCTGCGTGGATAATGAATGTGCGTGGATAATGAATGTGAGTGAAGCGAGAAAAGTATGTTAGAGCAGAAGCGAGTGGCGCTCTATTGTCTCTGCCTACCCCGCAGGGAATAGGACGAGATGTTTATGCATGTATGTATGTCATTATTGAATACGTGACCCAAATGCAGTGTCAACAAAAATGTGCTGTAAAATGCCGTACAACAATGCTTTGCTAGTTTTGTTTTGAGCCCTAACTCGTGTCCCAGTCACTGACACCGACCTAGATGCACCGTGCTAATTATACCTCTAGTACCACTCAGCTGTCAATATTATCGCCATTGCACTGAATCGACATTTTTATTCTAACTAGGATTAGGTAGGTAGTTATGTGGAAAACTTTACTATCTTATAACAATTAAAAAACCGGCCATGTGCGATTTGGACTCGTGTAAGTAGAGTACCTATCTACTACTAAGTACGACACCAACCTGTCACCATTTAGGTATTGATATCGAGCGAAAATAGAAAAAAAAAACTCCGACTGCGTAGAGTTGTTTTATGCCAATCCCACGGGATCTACGTGCTTTTCCGGGATAAAAATGAGCCAAAACTTCCTTCTACCCAATGTCATCAAAATTGGTTCCGCCGTTTAGGCGTGAAGAAGCAAAAAAACACACACACTCACCACTTTCGCATTTGTAATACTTAATATTAAGTAGTGTCACTGTCATTTATTATTAAAGCAAAAATACAACTAAATATTTCAGGCATTATTGATACTGCGCAAAAAAGGGCAAAATCGCGTTTGTTGAATGGGAATGCCCTTACATTTTGTAATGTTTTTTAGTATTTAATTTTATAGCCAACACAGAAATACATAATTTGTAAAAATTTCATCTGTCAAGCCAGATAACTGATAGACGGACAGACAGCGAAGTCTAAAGCTAAGCGTCCACTTGTCGGTATCGTACGCATCGGACGTACCTATCGCACGCAACGGATTGTAGTATTCTTTGTATATAAACTCATAGAAGTGCGTCCACCTGTCCCCATCGTACGTGTTTGCGATGGATTCAGCAAAACAAAATATAGTTTTTAACAAATATATTGTTAATTTAAATTACAATTTGCTAGATAAGTTGACGCGCGTCTTGCGTGGTGGTCTTAGATCGAATGTTCTCGGGAGCCAAGGGAATGTTCTGTC
This sequence comes from Adoxophyes honmai, assembly GCA_005406045.1. Lineage (NCBI taxonomy): Eukaryota > Metazoa > Arthropoda > Insecta > Lepidoptera > Tortricidae > Adoxophyes > Adoxophyes honmai. The sequence goes on from BHDV01065452.1 coordinate 18,091, forward strand.
CGCGGGCAGAGGTGCGGGCGGCGCGGCGGTGCAGGCTGTTTTCAGTGACGTCACAACTAATCTGGTGCGCGTACATACGCATCGCATTTCGCCATACATCTGATTGAATCCGATGCGTCCGATGCGTGCGATGCGGGCCTGTGGACGCTTAGCTTTAGTAATGAGGTCCCGCATTTACCCTTCAGATAGGGAATCGTGAACATCTCACTGAAATGTGATCTTGTTTTCAGGTTGTTACTTCACAAAGTACTGCAAAGAGATCGCTGAGACCATCGGCATCGTGGGCTGGGTCAAGAACTCTAGGAATGGGACCATCGTCGGCAAGGTTCAGGGAGCGAAGACAACCATGGACCAGATGTTAGTGCACTGCTTCAATATGCAGACACATACATCATGACTGTATTCCTAATAGGGGTAGGCAGAGCTTATTAAAGGCTAGATAGACATTGCCATGACTATATCACATTCTGTAGCCAATGCTAGCATGTTTTAAGCTAAGTGTTTACTTACTTACTTAGGTACCTAACCTATTGTTTCACGCAGCATTTAAGGGGAATTTCCAAAATGAAGATTAGTTTAGGTAATACATTAAGGCATATTTTAGGCGACAGGCTACCAACCAGTCAATATAGAAGTAGCTACGAAATGTGAAATGAGTAAATATTCGGGCGTTTGAACCGCTGCCATTATTCTCAACACTTTTTTTATCAGATTTCTTAAGAAATTGGTACAATAAGTATGTTATATAGTGTCTGTGCCTTATACATAGGTAAACACTAGACTATTATATACACATTTCTAAAAGAATCTGATAAAAAAAGTGTTGAGAATAATTACAGCGGTTCAAACGCCCGAATATTTACTCAAAAGTTATGGCTTGGTCATCATTTCCCTACCTTTTTTACCCATCCCATTTGGGAATACAGGCGTTACGAATGTGAGTACATATGTGTGTTTAAGTAACTTGGTAATATTTTATAGATAAATAGTGTGGTGTCGGGTTAGAATAGCACCACCCCCTTTCTTCCCGTGGGTGTCGTAAGAGGTCGACTCTGGGAGATGGTTAGTGTATTGTGGGCGATGGGCTAGCAACTTGTCACTGCAATATCACGTTTATCCATCTGATTACCCAGAAATTGCTAAACGTGGCACTGGATTTTTAAATTCATGTGCTCTGCCTACCCCTCCTGGAAATACAGGCGTGTGAATATGAATATGTATAATTAGTGACTATCATGTAATGAAGCGGATTAGTTTTATCTTATTTTTGGCCGCCTTCCAACTTTTTAATTGGCTAGTTTACATCGTTAGCGTTGCGTCGTCACAGGTAAACAATGTAAGATAAGTAGGTACTGTAATTACTTATTAATAATAAGACGTTGAATGATCTTGCCAAAAATAGACACCAACTTTCACAACACATGCAAAGAATCGAAAAAGAGTAAATTAATTGATTTTATGCTTGTAACCAATAGAATCAGTGGGGCAGTTCACACCGAGACAAGACGCGACGCGGCGCTGCACGAAATATTTTAATAGAACAACTCAAAATATACCTTATTCATTACAAGATAAGCTTCATATTTCATTGTGAGTATTCAGAATACGTTGCGCTGCGCAGCGCGGCGCCTCGAGACGTAGCGCGGCGTAGCGCTACTCCGCCACCCGTGCGGTATGCGGGAGCGGTGCTATGCGCGCAGCGCTGCCATCTCAAAATATACTTTATTAGCTACATGATAAGGTTCACATTTCATTATGAGCATTCACGGCGCCGCGTTGCACCGCGCTGCGCAGCTTGATATCACCGGCCTCTTTATGCAATGCATCACCGCGTCGCGTCTCGTTTCGGTGTGAACTGACCCTAAACATAGATCCAAACGCAGCGCCGCCCGCCCCGCTACCACTGTCTTGCGTTTAGAGCTTTTTAGACTCAGACAACCATTTCTAACCTAACCTTTAAGTTTCTTTCCTACAGAATAATTAGTACTAGATTAAGTACAAATGACAGTTTTATGCTTATTGTTAGTCTATACTTAGGCTTAGGAGGTTACACATTAGCTAAGCAAAAATGAAACGTTGACTCGCGTATAACTTTACAACCACTTTTAAAACTAAATCCAACACTTGAGTAGATCGAGTTTAGAAACTCCAAAATCACATAATCGTGCCATACATACGTTCACTTCAGAAGAACCGTTCATTTTTATCCTTCAAGTAATAGCTTCATTTTTGTGACGAGGGGAAATAGAGCCATTATAAGAAACCTCTTTAAAACTTGGCTGTTTCTCAGTAAAGTTAACGGTCCTTTTATATACAGGTAGCATCCGTACCAATATATTAAATGTGAAAGTGTGTTTGTCTTTCACGGCTAAACGGAGCGATGGATTGACGTGATTTTTTAGGTATAAATAGATAGTTTAGGGCATGGAGAGTGACATAGGCTACTTTTTGTCTCTTCAAAATTTCCCATTTCCCTAAAGTGGTGGAAGTTTTCAATGTAAAAAGCTATAAATTGGTATGTGTGCTATCTCTTCTGTGATACCCCAAATTTAACGCGAGCGGAGCCGCGGGCAAAAGCTAGTTTTTTATAAACTTGGCAAGTGATCTTTAAAAACCGGCAAAGTGCGAGTCGGACTCGTACACGAAGGGTTCCTTCCCAATGACTAGATAAACAAGTGACTGTAGCGCTACTGTCTGACGCACCAAAAATCTAAATCTTTTTTAATTTGACAGTCTCAGTGTCAGTTCGTTTTAAAATGTATCAATTTCGAAGCGATTATTGATTCCAACTGTCAAATTAAATTTGATTAGGTTTTTGGTACGTTAGACAATAGCGCTGCTGTTACCGCTAACGGCGGTTTTATAAAAACTTCGTGTCTTCCATGGATGTCGTAAGAGGCGACTAATAATAGGCTTAGGTATGCATAAGGCGTCAGGGTATAGCAACCTGTCACTACTACATTCTATTTATTTATTGAGTAAAATACATTCTCACAGCATTACAGTCGGGACCACTGCGCCATAAGAACTAAATAACTAAGAACTAAGAAGAAATAAATATGCTAAACAACTAATGTAAACTTATGCTAGACATTATAAAGTATTACACAGGAACACTAGATTGCCTTGCATCCAACAACTCGCAAAATCCCAGACATTCAGAGCACACAGCTGCCCATCGCCATGCAAACAAGTCGCACTCTGGCGCTGACGCTAGAAGCGCATTGAGCTGTGTCTGACATATTCTATCTGTTTTCAAACTCAAATTTATGCTAGAAGTGGCTGCAAAGCGTTAAAAGGTCCATAGTCATGGTTTTGTCTATGTCACGTTTCGTGTGCTCTGCTTATCCCATTTGGGAGCAAAGGCGTGATTGTATGTATGTATCATCATTATCATTCATAATTTCAGCCATAAGACGTCCACTGTTGAACAAAGGCCTCCCTTTTAGACTTCATAGGTACCTTCCTGTTGGAACCACCATTCACATGGATCCAGCGTCTTTCGGCGACATTAATTAAGTATGAGTTGATGTGTGTATTTATGTATGAAATTTTACTCTTTCAGGATGGACTGGCTCAGCACCACGGGCTCTCCAGGCTGCAAGATCGACCGGTGCGAAGCCGTGAAGAAGGAGTACTTGGCTCGGCTGGACTACAACGATTTCAGCATACGATTCTGACCTTGGGTTTCACGCAGAATACATCGAGCTTTTTATTATTTGTATTTTTATGGATTTAATAAAGAATTTTAAAGAAGATTGGTTTTTTTTGGCACTATTTTCCTTCACCGATTAGCTCGTAGTAAACATTATGATTTCGCAACTGAAATTCTAAAAAAAATGTGAGACGAATAAAAACGACTTAAATACACTGGGAGCGTATTGTACGGAACTTTCGGCAATGTTATGCAGATGTGTCGCGACACTAAAAACGCGCCAAGCGGACGCCCCGCTATCGCTCATGCTGTGACAGCGGCTTTAGAAATACTTACTTCCGTGATTTACTCTCTCTATGACACTGTCAGTACATTCCACTACATACAGATAGCTTGCTTACGTTTATAAATAGCGGTTAAGACGCGCCATTCAGCAAGACAATGCAAATACATTAAGACCACCCACATACGCAAGTAACTTGTATTTATGCACAAAACGATTAAATACAATAACTGTTGCGGTACGTAACTCATGAGATAAGTTATCGTAACGTCTCAATGAATCTGCAAACTAGTTCGGTTCATCCAGAGCATGCGACTTTGAACCTTGGTTCAATAATGGTAGATGGTGAGCTGGTGGTGCAATAAATTTTGTAAGGGCAAGGACCTTTGGGTTTCTTCCAGGCTTATTAATAGATTTGTTTTGTCTTTCGCCAAAGCCTCGCATTCTACGTTTAGATACATTCGTATTTGTATTATGTACAGTCACAAACAAGGATTGTTGAGCCACTTGCCACTGTTCGCAATTTAGACGTGTAATCAATGACCGATGTGACCGACTAAATGTTAGCTATTGGATTAGTATTACACGACCAACTTACAAACATAGGTAAGTGACTCAACAATCCAATGGTACATATAAGTCGTAAATGGTATCTCTTCCTCCATCATCTTTAGAAGTAAGTGTATTTAAGTACGCCATTCCTTTTTCCAATAAGACAGCAACCTTATCTACCATACACAGAACTCTCTGCAATACTTGAAAGGATTAAGTGTCCACTGAATGAGTAAACAAAACGACAATTGACTTTTCCTATTACACAATTATTATTGCAAATAGTATAGAATTAAATAATGCCGTGTGGTGTCGAGTTTAGAATGACGGCTCTCTATTTCTTCCGTTAATGTCATGAAAGGCGTCTTAGGAAATAGGTTAAGTGCGAAAAGCTACATGGAAAGCCGTCCGCGGCCGTGGCTTTCCATGTAGCTTTCCGTAAGCTCTGCTTACACTGTCTGGGAAATGGGACTTGATCTAAGTGTGTATTTTTTTTTCTTTCAAATCATAACTTAAATAATATATAATACAATAATTAAAAAAAAAACAAATAATAACTGTTAAACACACAGTGTGTATTAAATAAACAGATTAATGAAATTAAATAGGTACCTACTGGAAACTAAATTAAAGATGTTAAAATTGATGATCTAAATTCTCTCATGAAACTGTCAAAACATTTTCATTTATGTATTGAAAGATATTGATTAGGTTTTGGACCTCGCGCTGGGTCCATCGAATTGTTACTAAGTCACCATCCCGCTAATCCTGCCTGTTGTATTCTCGCGGAGGGTAAAGCAGATGGTAGGAACTATTTCCTCTCACATAAAAAAAGTGGGTTATAAATACGTTCGTGTTATTAAACAAAACATATCGATACGCGTATTTGTTGACATACTTACATAGTAAGGCCGTTGTTTGTCTTGAGCACACGCAATTATTTATGAATGGCGATTTAAAAATATCCTCAATGGCCAGCCCCGCGTTAATTGTTTCGTCGATAATTTAAATCAATGAATAAAACGGCAGATAAGTTGATCATTGTTTATTTATTACTTGTTCGTCAATAAACTTATAGTAGCAAGGACTTATATACAGAAAAAGCTCGACTTATATTACGTTTTTTGGGAAATAAGCTAGTCAGAAAGAGTTGGTCCCGTCGTTTCATACAGTTACGAAATTTTAGTTTAAACATAACTTTATTGATAGAAAACAGTATTAAAGTGTCCTGCGTAAAAACAAAATTTGTTCAATGTTCAATGATTTCTTTATTGTTCTTTGAAAGATTTAGAATTTTTATTATATATGATACAGTACACTACATGTTATATTATACTGTATAATGTTTGTACTATTATAATCAATAACTAAAGGACATAATTTTAAGTAAGCAGGATAAGATATTAATTTCTCTACATAGATTCTTTCTGTATCTTACGTCACTTTGGTAACCAAATAAGCTAAAATAGTAAATTACCTATAAAGAAAAAATGTGACCCGGAAAAATAGACACTAATGAAAATGACTAGTCAGTAAACAGACCCTTATATTAGAAAAACACATTAGAATATTCCATTTTCTCATGAAATTGAACGAATGGAGATGTCCTTACCAAGTACGTACATTTTTTGACAAAAATCTATAGAATTTTGCAATCACAACCTGTGGTATATAAAAAAAAACAATTCAAAGTATTTTACATAATTATTTGTATATTCTAGAGCCGTATTTGAAGATACAATAATACCTTGTGAATACTGTTGTAACACAGTTGAATGACCTCATTTCTAATATTAGGTACTCGCTATTAGCGAATGTTCGAGCTTCTAACCTAACAAGCTACGCTATCCTACACCTACATTTAACATAATATTTACAAAAGCATATCATATACACTGGAACCAAAGAAACTAAACCGACGACGCAAGAACAACGGTTTCTTGCTTACAATCATCACTGGGTAGCTATGTACTTAACTGCCGGTCAAATCTTACGAACTAGACAACAATTTTAACGCCACCAAAATGCTATACCGCAATGTAACAGGGTGCCAGATTATAGTCGGTTTATTCATTACTATCCATACACGACAGACCCAATACAGTACTAATGTCATTTTGGTTGTTCGGAGACGATTCCGCCAAACCATCGAGGCTATCGCTGTGCTCTTATTGGCTGGCCCCAGATCGCGCGTAATGCTAGTGCCTTTTTCTCTACGGTTTACTTACTTACTTTACGTACTTTTGCGGGCCTGGGTGGCCAACATTGTTTCTCTATTGGGTCTGTCCTTTATGTTACTATCTAACATAGCAGAGTAGATACTCTGAGTGTATCTAGATTACTTAGTCTACTTTATTAACTCGAATACCCACTAAAATTACATTGCCTGTGGTGCCTATGTTTTGCAGTTTTAAATAGAAACTATTGAAAGCTTACGATAAATTGATTGTCCTATAAAATGATCAGACTAACTTTTAAATTTGATTAACTACGATAATCAAATCATATTGTCTTTTCTTGTAATGTAACATGGCTAAGCCACTTGTATTCAGAATGCAAAACATTGTCAATTGTTCCGAAAACACCACACCACAAAACGATAAAACGTGGTGTCACTATTAGATAATTTGACATTTGTAGTTGTTAATATAGCAAAAAAAAAGGTGTTAATAAAGTATTCGAGATAAAAAAATATACTTTTTTCGATCATTAATGACCCCGGCAAACAAACTTGGTGCGTTTTCGTATCGATTAGGTACTCACAAGAGCTAGCACAAAAATAATCAGAATGCAGACATTTAGGTGGCCTCTAGTTCTATCCATCTCTTTCTGTCCGGCCTCTGCCGAAAGAGAGAAAGAGACCGATCGAACTATCTGCAGGGATTCCAAATGCTGTTGTTAAGAAGCTCACAACCGTCTTTCAATTTAACCGTGCAAGCTTTTATGATACACGAGCCTAGACTTTCTCTTCAGGCATTTGTAAGGGCACGCTGGCTTCTTCTACCTTCCTGTTGGCAGCGGCAGCAGCCGTTGCCAAGGCCTGCCGGTGTCTCTTCTTAGTCCGTTCTTTGTGGATGAATAACCTGAGATAGTGGCAAGGGAAGACCACGCATTCCCCTGCTGGTTCTTCGCCGTCTATGTACACGCCCCGAACTAGTATCGAGTTGGAACAGTTCAAGAGTATGAGGAGCGTGAGGCTGACGATATGTGTGGTCCAGTTGCTGATCTTTGGCATATCTGTGGAAGAAGATTCATTTATTCTTAATTGTTCCTCAGGTTAGGACGCGTGGAGAGAACGGGTGAAGCAAGACTGTGTAAGCCAATTTACAAGAGAAGTGTGTTAGGGCAAGCCAGTTGAGGGCGCCCTCGAAGCACGTATATCGACCAGATCGGCGATGTACTAAAGAGTGGCCAAATTAGGAGTACCCAAAACCGTCGACCGTGTATGACGAGAGTGATGAATGTGAGTAGTGTGTCAGAATATAAGCGAATGGCGCTCTGTTGTCTTTGTCTCTTGCTACCCTGCAGAGAATAGGGCATGACGGTTATGATGATGATGTTCCTCAAGTTAGTTCGAGGGTTGCTATGCTGTTCTCACTCATCAGGAATGACAATTAAGAAGAGAGATGGGTTTCTTGTCGAGATAAGTGTTATTTCAACAATGCCATGAGGGTCTCATGTGGTGCCGGGTTCGGAGTTATACCTTTCTATTCTTCCACGGATGTTTTAAGGAGCGACTAACGGAATAGGTTAGGAATAACAGAATAAGCTTTAGGCAACAGGCTAGCAACCTGTTACAATTATACCTCTTTTATCAGTGTTTCAATCATGAAAGACTCATGGTTTTGACTATGTAGCGGTTCGTGTGCCTACTCCATTAAGAAATACAGGCGTGATGTATGTAATGTGTCATGAAGGCGCTAATTTTCAGATTTGGTATCATTCAAGTCTTACCAGGGAACAGGTAGATATCCAGCAGGCCCCAAAGACCTCGCCACACGTTGACGGTAGCGAGGAAGGACAGAAGGTGGTACACGTCAGCCAGGAGCAGCCTGAAGGCTCCGTGGAGCCGCGCCGCTGCCCAGCGGACTGGAGCTTGCAGCGCGAAGGTCGCTATCACCAGCCCGTACCCTACTACCTGTTGAAATACAAAACTCATTGGTCAAACATTCACTGTTACATGGGTGAGGGTACAAGAGTGCGCAACGTTGAATGATTTATCAAGAAGGGAAAATAAAGGTTTCCGTGTGGTGTCGGGACAGAATAACACCTCTCCATTTCTTATGTGGATGTCGTAAGAGGCGACTAAGGAAATGGTTTAGGTATGCTTTAGGCGACAGGCTAGCAACCTGTCCCTATTCTACCTCTTCTATCTTCGCAAACCTTAAACAATGCTAGAAGTGGCTGCAAATCGTGATATAGTCATAATCATGGTTCTGTCTATGTCACGTTTCGTGTGCTCTGCGTACCCCATTTGGGAACACAGGGATGATTGTATGTATGGATAAGAAAGGAAAAGTGTGGTAAGACGGGACTCTATTACTAAGACTTCGCTATCTGTTCATTTTGTCCTCCAACAGAGTCAATAGGCTGTTGAAGAACAAGAACCACGATAGCTAGACGGGATCCCCTTGGAATGCATAATTTTATTTGGACTATTATTGTTTCGCATAATTGATTTGGCATAATTAATTTTGGCATAACAGTACTTTCGCATAATAATACTTTGGCCTAATAGTTTTTTGGCATACTACGCTAATAGCATAATTTCATTTGGACTAATTTGTATTGGCCGAATACACATTACGCATACTATTGTTTGGGCTAATAATTATTTGGTATAAAAGTCTTTATGCATAATTTAAAAACTCAGTTTCGTTGTTACCATGTATTTACTATTATTAGGTTAGGTTAGGTTAGTATGAAATCCAGGCGCGAAGCGCCTAAACATCGCGGAATAGTTCGCGGACCACCATCGACATCGATTTAGTTCCTAAATAATACATAAGTATGCATACCATTGGTATGAATACCAATAATTACTACGAGTCATTGGCACAAAACTTTACTATTTTTTGGCATAATACTGTTATGCATATTGATATGATGCCATTTGAATATTATGCCTATTTATGCTTATGCTTATAGTCTTGATGACAATTATGCTTCCTGTATTTATGCTTTTTAATGTTATGCGTTAAAAAATATGCGTAATAATGATTATGCGTAAAACAATTTCGGCGAAAAGTGTTATGCGAAACAATATTAGTCTAAAAAACTTTATGCCTTCCAATAGAGAACCTAGCTAGACAGATGATATTTTCACAAATTATGTGTATCTGTTACCGTTAACACCAAGAGCTATGAACAAAATAAAATTGAAGTTTAAATTTCACCCAACAAACGTGAATTTTGTGGCTTTTTGATCGATATCAATAATAGTACCTAATAGGTAGACACCTAAATTATTAAATAATAAAACTAAAATTAAATGAACGTTTAAGGAGGAGGCAAAAAATGCCATTTTTGTCTACTTTACCCGATATCAATAATGGTAACAGTAGGCACTTGTGTACCTAGTCAAAGGTACAGAGCCCAGTTTGTGCGAAAGTCCATCTCGCACTTAGCCGGTCTCTTTTAAAATACAGTCAGGGAAATTGGATGTAAAGCAGGTTAAGATACTTCTAAAATTGGCCTCATTACTATTTCCAGCCAGTTGCATGACATAAATACTCAATATTGAACTGCATGGTGAAGTTTGTCCTATAATGCGAACAAATAATGAAGGCGGTCAACCTGCTAAACATTCAGATTCCCTGACTGTATGTACATCACCTAGAGAATTTAACAAGACGTTAAAGGAAGATATAGGCCTGGACTTGACATTCCACACGGGACCTGTTAATACCGCGAATGGGCCATAAACGTATTTTAACGTTAGCGTAATCTTATCCCTTTTTTATGCGAATCTGCGGCGGATTGCTCATAAACTCACGACTTTTCATGGCGGGTAGAGGTACCGTAAATAATGAACGATTTAGGTATGTGAGGGGAATGGTACTAAAACGGATTACTTTTTGAAAATCCCGTTTGTTTTATAAAGGCTTTTATTTAACTTATGCCTCCACACTACTCGCAAAGTTGAAAGCAGTTAGACGAATACGATAGTGTAGTGGCACTTCGGCTTGCCTCGTCAAACTTCGCCTCGCCTCGGGCGACTTCCATTTGTTGTCAGTTTTTGAGCCCGAGTCAAAGGGCCCAGTAAGGCCGTGGTCGCCTTCACCCGCCGCCCGCGGCCTAAAACGGCCCGCCGCCCGCGGCGTCTGAATAATAGTAGTAAACGTAACGCCGCACGCGGCGGGGCGAAAACGACCAATCCCGAGCATTCCCGAACCCATTCAGACGCCGCGGGCGGCGGGCCGTTGTCGGTCGCGGGCGGCAGGTGAAGGCGACCACGGCCTAAGCTCATAGCTAAGTTGAACGAGTGTGTAGAGTCACATTTCGGACTTTGCCGGAGTTTGCCGAGTTTACTTCGCGAGTAGTGTGGACGAGGCATTACAATGTTAGTATGAACAAATAAGTAAGTAAACAGGATTTAACAGACTCCTTCGGCTATTAGTTCACAGGGTACCTATAAATAAATACCTCTGGAATCTATGTACCTAATTTAAGTTTTTTTTTCTTGACTGAAGATGTTACATTTTCTTATTCTGTGAACGCAGGACCTAATTGTGGCAGTTGTGAGGAAAATGTGGTACGCATACGCGCAGGAACGATTGGAAAATGCTTCGAAATAAAAGCATCAAGTTATTAAACGTGGGGTTTCATCAACTAAGTAGCTTCCGCTTTGGCTACAATCGCGTGACTACAGTCCCTATCCCGTGGGAATTTGACCAAATCCTGCCTTTTTCTGTACTGAAGTCGTATACGAAAAATTTACGCAAAATTTAACTTTTTAAATCTTTCTGAGACTTGTGCTATGCACGAGTGTTGATGAATCCATCCGTTAAATTTATTTATATTTCTTATATCTCTTAGATTGAATACCACCTGGTCATGTGAAAAAAAAGTAATCATATAACAATGTTTAAAAGGGTTTTTCATGAAGTAAGTATATAATTAGCGCTATTTAACATAATCACGCATTAAATGCTTTTACGACACGGATTAAATTAATACTTTAATAACTGTCAAATTATGCTGTTAATGCGCGTTTTATATAAGTTGTGTGTAAATATAATTAAAGTATTATGACGAGCGGTACGTTGTCTGAAATGTGACGAAGTATAAACAAAAGTATACAAGAATTATCTAGATATATAACATAAAGCGTCTAGAACAGTTGTACCTACTACCTAGTTTGATAGATAGGTAGTAGGCATATGTAAAGTCTAGGAAATGGAATAAATATCAACAGTTAGGTACAATGTCAAAAAGGTTTCAAAACATCCATTTCCCTTACTACCCTTTCCCAAATAATCCACTTCCCGATATAGGTGTTTTCTAAAGTGTGCGTCTTCTAAAACACTCGCATAGTCCGATATCAGTTTCCCAAAATACCCATTGCATTCACAACCTTTTCTCAAATAATTCGGTTTCAGTGTATTTTGGTGTACCGATGCGTCCAGGACAATTGGAAACTGGTCTTTTGGGCGGGTGTCATGAGAAACGAATCTTTTAGCATACGGATGCTGTGATATGAGAACCAGAACTTACGGGTATTTTGGAATATATCGTATATTTTAAAAACTGATTTAGGAAAAGAAGTTTTGGGAAACGGGTAGTCATTACCACGTGGCCCGCTTCATTCGTGTTGCTGCCGTAACATTAAGTATGTTCAAAAGTAATCTGTTTACTTGAGAGATGTTGACAAATATCTATAAAAGTCAGTTCGAGGAATTTTCCGCTATAAAGTAAACTATTTATACATGTAATAGTAGGTTGATGCGGCTGGTTGATGCAACCGGAGACCGAAGAGCTGGCAGCTTCCTCGCTCAACGCATCAGCATTGCGATACAGCGAGGAAACGCTGCCAGCGTCTTTGGAACCATGCCTCGGGGGTGCCCATTTTTAAATATATTTTAGATTTAAGTTTTAGTTTTTAAGTTAGTTGTATATAATTTTAATTGTTTTTGTTTTGTACATATTTGTTCTGTAAATAAATTTCATTCATAGTAGGTACCGTAATTTTATTAATGACGTATGTGTACGTGTCCGTTTTATTTTACTATGAGTGAGTCTCGCGGTAGTTATTTATGCTTAAATTATTTACGTATTTAATAGTCTCATGTTTCCTCAAAGAACGTTGAATCTTTATGATTGAGCTTAGCGAGCAAACAGCTGATTCTGCTAAATGCAGAATGTTTGTTTAGAAACGGAAATACACCGTATACACTGTTTGTTTACTTCATGAATGTCACTACAGTTTTATATGTGTTATGCACACGAAAATCTCGTTATAGAAGGCACCGAGTTTCACAAGGTGTTACATAGTAGATAAGTGAGACATTTCTCACGCCTGTTTTCCTGGGATAGGCAGAACACACGAAATGCCACACAGACCTAAAAACTACCATTTCGAATTCCGTGGGCCATGTCAAGGATTTTTTAGGTTTTAAATTAAGAGGTTACAGGTCAGAGGTCAGGTTTAGCCTGTCGCCTAAAACATATATATCTTAACCCGAACCTATGCATTTACGTTACGAGTATGTTAAAGTGAGACAAAGCAAACTACAGTTAATATTATCATGCCATCATACAATACACGGAAATTCCAACGGATTGTCTCAAAGATACCTAACTTTAAATAGGTAATCCATCATTTTCACTATGACTACCTATTTTACGATTTGTACCTTCCAGCGTAATAACTTAAGTTTTTAGTGTAAGTGGATGTATTAATGTCGTGTGACGCCGGGTTTAGAACAATACCTCTCCATTTTTTCTGTGGATGTCGTAGGAGGCCACTAAGGAGATAGATTTAAGTATGTTTTAGGCGACAGGTGGTAATCAGTTAGTAGGTAATTCTTTCTCTTTTTTCGTTTAAACCTAATATTATGCAAAATGTGGTTACGAAAACAATGGTAATGGTTTTATGTGTGTAGCGCTTCGTGGGCTCTGTCTATTGCGGCATGATGCCTGTTTATAATATATATGTGCAAATCTGCATTCAGAGAGTTTTTAGTAAAGTCCTGAAACTCTTGGAATTCCACTGACTGGTCAAATACAGTTATCGATAATAGACAAGACAAGTAGGTGTACGAGGAATATTTTATGTGACAATTTGCGTAATGATAAAGAACATTCTTAATTAACACTATGACTGTAACAATATTGCTACTCTGCCTCCCATATCGCAGGGCACGACATAATATTTAGTTGCCAACTTTGCAGTGGCTGTTAGTCCCGTATCGCTTTTACAGTCTAGTTCATAAATACAGGGTGATAATGGAATCCGTAACGAAATTTTACGTACCTGTTTATTAGTAAAACTTAAAAATATAATTTGAGTAGTTTCTCATTTTCTTTTGAAAATAAGAAATTATGAATCACCAAAGTTTTCCTGAAAAGTGCTAACATTATGGACACCGCGCGTCCACCGCTCAGCTCAGACACTCGAGACTCGTAGGTACCTAGCGCGCTTTCACTTCCTTGCGAAAAGTAATACGACTTATTTAGTACCTACAATTTTATTTTTTAACATAAATTGCAAATTTTTCTTCCTACTTTTAAGGGCTCAGGCCGTCCAAATGGAGAAGTTTTATAAAAATTAGTTACTTAAAAACTTGTAGGTTAGGAAAGGTAGATTAAAACAAAAATTGAGTCTGCATAAATTCGGCATTCAGGCGTAGTTAAAGAATTGGAATCAACTTATGTACCTACAAGAATAATAAAACTCAACCCTGTCCTACCAATCGAAACTAAGTTTAGTGTGCCTACCTTAATAACCCTTCAAAATGGAATCCCTTTTTCTCCAAAGAGTCATGCACGTTTCAACATGTTTTCATTCACTCTTCTTAGCACTTTAGTATCACTTTTCACTTCGGAACACCGTACACATTGTTCAAGTACTCGCGTACATCGCACGAAAGAAACCGCGGGTCTCGAAGTCCCTGAGTCCGGATTTAGGTACACTTTCATCTCGATATCGTCTACAGGTAGCCTCCAAATTTTCGCAGCTATGGATGTACACTCGCACCATTTCATAGTACTTGCGATTCGAAAATTCTAACGACATTGTCACTCGCCCAATTCGCGCTTATGTATCGTACGAACGGGGTGAGTAGGGAACGCGTGCGCAACCACTCGCTTCGACCACCCGCTCGCGACTTAATTTTTCATACCTACCCTCGGCGGTTGCCTTAGGGTCGTCGAACTGCAAATGCAAAAGTACCCTTCTTTAAAACTGAATTTAAACAAACGTAAACAGTTACACCGCGGTTTGTAGTATGCCCACATTCAATATTTTTTTGGGAATTTCCCGATGAAAAAAAAAGAAAAAAAAAAGTGTTTTTTTTTATTTTACCATCGTATTCTGTTAGTGATTCTGAGTATCAGGAATTTTTTTCGTTACGGATTTCATTATCACCCTGTATATGAGCAGACAAATGCCAAATATGTAAACTTTTGCACCTTATTGTCAATGTCATAAAGTTGTACAGATATTTTTGAACCCTCAGTTTTGCTCACATATTAATGAACTCGACTGTACAAGCCACGTGTGTAAGTGCCGAAATGCTATACGCTGCTATAGTTGCTATACCATCTGCTACAGACGTGACTGAGCCCCCGGCAATACAAGTAAATAATACAAGGTGGCCGGAAATTTACATACATACATAAAATCACGCCTATGTTCCCAAATGGGGTAGGCAGAGCACACGAAACATGAAATGGACATATCCATGCTTCGCAGCCACTTCTAGCATCATTTTGGGTTTGAAAACAGATGTAAGAGGTAGTATATTAGTGACAGGTTGCTAGCCTGTCGCCTAAAGATTACCTAAACCCATTTCCTTAGTCGCCTCCCACGACATCCACGGAAGAAATGGAGAGGTGCTATTCTAGACCCAACACCACACGGGGAAATTTACTGTAGGTAAATATTTTAAACAGTGGCAGTGGCGTCTGAAAACGCGACATAACGTATGTGACATAAATTGCATCTGAATTATCATGTCAAAAGAAACAAAAATTTAAAAAATTGCCCCGTCCTTTGTACACCGGCCTTCATCAAAATAATGCTAGAAATGGCAACGAAACATGAATGGTCATTGTTTTGTCTATGTCACGTCTCGTGTGCTTTACCTACATTTGAGAACCCAAAAAACGTGATTGTCTGTATGTGTAACCGCCTGATTAATAGCCAGGTTAAGTCACGAGTCATCCTCGTGTCTAAAAATACTGAGGCACGATTATCCAATTCCTAGGCCCCAGGCTAATGCGGTAAACGGTCATGTTTACTAATAAAGCGGTATTTCTGTTCCACCCACGTGGCAATTGGCTCAATGCCGTGATATTGAACGTGAAACCGGTATCCTTGTTCACTTCTAGGAACTAGGATCACAGTAATAAAGGCTACGGGGACGGGAACTGAGAAACAAAAGATGTTACAGACATACAGGTTGACAAAAAGAATACATAATACGCCTGTATTTCCAAATGGGGTAGGTAAAGCAAAATCGTGATTATAACACGTCCTCTTCTGTTCTCTGTCTTCATTAATGGTATTACTACTTCGTTGCAATCCTCTTACCACCTGTATGCAGACGATCTGCAAATATACGCATCAGCAGCTTTCGACGGTTTCCCTGGCTTGATTGATCGCATTAATATTGATCTCGAGACCATCCGTGTCTGGGCGGCCAATTTTGGGCTAAAGGTGAATGCCAAGAAGTCGCAGGCGATAGTTGTTGGAAGTCCTCATTTTATTGCTAAGCTGTCTGGGGTGGTAGTGCCTAATATAGTTTTTGACGGATCCACAATTGCTTTTTCACCCACGGTTAGAAACCTGGGCATTATTATGGATCAGACGCTTTCCTGGTCGGCACAAGTCTCAGAGGTTAGCCGCAGGCTATTTGCATCGGTCCACTCGCTGAGACGTCTACAAAACTTCTTTCCCCAGCACACTAAGGTTTCTCTTGCCCAGGCACTCTTGCTTCCACTACTGGATTACGGCGACATTGCTTATCTCGACCTCTCTGAGCAGTTACTCGATAGGCTCGAACGTTTGCAGAATGTGTGCATACGCTATATATTTGGCTTACGCAAGTATGACCACGTATCTTGCTTCCGGGCTCAGTTGAGGTGGCTGCCGATTCGTTTCCGTCGTAGTGTCCACATCCTTTCGTTGCTATTTAATGTCCTGTTTAATCCTAAGTCCCCTTCCTACCTGGCAGAGAGATTTAGTTACTTGGCCGACGGTTCCGGGAATCGATTACGGTCGAGTGACAATCTCTCTCTTGCGTTTCCTATCGTTAAGTCCAAATCCTACTCCAATTCCTTCTCTGTGCATGCTGTCCGGCTGTGGAATCTGTTACCTGGTGATATCAAGAAATCGCAGACCGTTGCGACCCTGCGGAATCGTTTGTGGAAGTACTGGCTCGACAGCTCCTCCTGAACGTGTGCGGTGTTGTCTGTATTCTGGATAGTGTAGGTAAACTTGTAGGTTTATGTATTTGAAAGTAGTATATTTATTTTTGTATGTATTAGTCTATTATGTATTATTATAATGTGTATTTTATGTACTTGCATATGTATGTCTAGATTTATTGTAGTATGTAAATTATAATATATTTAATTACTTAGGTTAATGTTATTTTATTTTATTTCTTTCTCAACTTTCATTGTGTGTCTACTCTAATTTCATATGTTTTGTCAATCGCTTGAAGGTCAGCAGGAAGAGATCCCTTTAGGGATATGTTCGCCTTTGTACTTGTGTTTTGTTTTATACTTGTTATTTTGTCATGTGTTTATTTTGTACAATAAAGAGTTACATATATACATACATACACGTTTCGTGGCCACTTCCAGGTTTTTGTACAGTCGAGTTCATAAATATATGAGCAGACAAATGCCAAATATGTAAACTTTTGCACCTTATTGTCAATATCATAAAGGTGTACAGATATTTTTGAACCCTCACTTTTGCTCATATATTAATGAACTCGACTGTAGGTTTTGAGATGGCAGCTATAATAGTGAGAGGTTGCTAGCCTGTCGAAAATGTAGCTTAACCTATGTCCTTAGTCACGTACGACATCCACGGAAGAAATGGAGAGGTGTTATTCTAAGTCCGACACAACCACGGATCTATCATAGATCTGACATGGTATCTAATAAATATTCTAAAATTGCTGCGAATCGTGAATTAGTCCAAGGCTTAGTTTATGTAGCGTTTCGTGTTGAGCCTACCTCATTTTGGAGTAGAGGTAAGTACATACATACAATCAAGCCAGTATTCTCAAACGTGGTAGGTAGAGCACACAAAACGCTACATAGACAAAACGATGACTATTTCACGTTGTGTGGCCACCTCTAACTTAATATTTTTTAGGTTTAGAGGTGGCTGGTACAATAGTGACAATAGTTAATGTAAGTACAGTCAAAGAAATTGATTACTGTGCCACTTTGAACCTTTTCATAACGAGTTTCAAATTGCTTTGACTAGTAGATAGCATGCTGTTACAGTCAACATTTCTTGTAAAAAGTTTTGGGAATATTTGGGAATGTACAATATTAATTATTACGAACGTTACAAACGTATGTGAACACTACCGTAGCGCACAGGTCGCGTCAGATGCGTTGGGGGGGCAAGACGGCCCAAAGGAAGCGCCAATTGCGGGAATAAATGGTCACTGACTGGCACCGATCAACGGGCGTGACCCACATGTGGAAAGGACTCTACAACCAGTGGAAGGATCTGGGTAAATAGGTGATTTTTGGCAAGCCTCTGGCCGTGTTGTCGGGTTTTTAATAACACTCTGTTTATTTATGTTTACGCGGGACTTAATCACGGTATTTTTTAATTACCTCTCGACGTTTTGTAAAGCGGCTAGTACACATTCGCCGGTGTTGGGCCAGACTTCGCAATCGGGCCAATCACGGTCCGGCCAACACACGCCAACACATGCCAACACCCCCTGTACACATTGGAGTTGGCCTGCATTGGGCCAGCATGGGATTGACCCTAAATATATTATCCAGTGGTCGGGTATACGCAAAGATTTATATCGAAATAGATGACTCAAGTGTATGTACTTCGCGTGCCAAAATAGAGCCAAAAGGGAGAGCAGTGCTCTTCCTTTGACGCGACTTCATTTAGTTTTGTACCACTTTGATTAGGTTTAACTGCCTAGAGACAGGACAACTTGAATAGGGCGGCGTCATCTTTGAATGGGTTTCACTCGGACTGTCAATTCCCATCACTAAACCGCTCATGTAACGTTACAGTAGGTAGAGATAAAGTGACTCGCTTGGTTTTCACACAAATGCAGAAACTCGCGGTATCTATTTCGATATAAGTCTGTGGGTATACGCGTCTGAAAACTCTGTACCTAAAATATTTACTGAATATTATAATTGACCTTGTGAGAAACAAAATGTTACATGGCTTTTCAGGTCATTGCATCCAATGTTTTACCTACTTTACGTCCCGTACGCACTTGCAATCGTTAGACATTGCGATGCTAGGCGGTGGACTGAGAGCCGGAGTACAAAAAGACTAGGCAATATTTCCTGAATATGTAAAAAAAAAAATCGGGAAAATAGGTACTTCACAGGGGTTTCAGATGCGTATACCCGATCACTAGTTAAAATACATGATGTACCTACGGTCAATCCGGCCACCTTGTATAAGGTTATCACGTTTTTTGTTTCGGTGCTTCCCCGCCTGAAATACTTGTTTTATTTTATCTTTTTTTTTTCTATCCTAGTATATCCCACTGCTGGGCAAATGCCTCCCCTTTTTTACGCCACTCGTCCCTATCCTGAGCATGCACCTGCCAGTCGTCTTGAAAATTATTCAGGTCAATCAGGTCGTCCCTTTCGCCATCTTAATTACTTAATTTTAAAGTAGATGTACAACTAAATATTCGATGAATATTTCACGTGTCTACCTATTACCGCTATTTATATCAACCCAAAAATACCAAAAAATCACGATCATTGTATGGGAGCACCCTGTGAATAATTATTTTATTTTCTTAGTCTTTGTTGTTATAGCGGCAAGAGAACTAAACAATCTGTGAAAACTTCAACAGTCAAGCTAGCATGGTTTGTGAGGTACAGCCTGGTGTCCGACGGACGGAGAGCGAAGTCTTAAAAAATGTATGGACGCTGTATAAAAACCAGTAATTATTATGTTGGATTCAGCTAAGCCCCGTGTGGTGCCGGGCTAAATAGCACCTCCCCTTTTCTTCCCATGGGTGTCGTAAGAGTCGCCTCTGGGAAAGGGTTAGTGTATTGTAGGCGATGGGCTAGCAACCTGTCACTTCGATACCACGTTTAACCATCTGGTTACCCTGAAATTGCTAAACGTAACACTGGATTTTTGAATTTATGTGCTCTGCCTCCCCCTCTTGGGAATACAGGCGTGAGAATATGTATGTATGTATGTATTCAGCTAAGGATGGCTTATTTAATTATGTGCCAATGAATGTCACTCCATTTATGTAAAGTTTGTTAATCTTGATCAAACATCAGTTGACTAACAGACACTTATTGCCGGGAGCCGATACACTGCCAATTACGGGCGTACAGGGAAAGTGGTCAAATACCACTAGCAAGTAAGGCCGTGGTCGCCTTCACCCGCCGCCCGCGGCGTCTGAATGGTATGTTCGGGAATGCTCGGGAGTGGTCGTTTTCGCCCGCCGCGTGCGGCGTTCCGTTTACTACTAAGTATTATTCAGACGCCGCGGGCGGCGGGCCGATGTCGGCCGCGGGCGGCGGGTGAAGGCGTGCACGGCCTAAGCGAGGGTTGTAGAACTCACCACAGAAGTCCAGCAGGAGCGGACAGCGTCGTCGGGGAAGAGGAAGATGTCCAGCAGCGCCCAGGACCCTCGCCACACGAAGACCACCAGCGACCCCACCACCGCCACGGAGAATATGCAGTCCAGCACGTACAGCGCCGTCTCGCGGGTGCTCTGTGGAAATACATAGCCGGTGAATTCAGGCTCGCTTAAATGATTTGTTCCTGATTCGTCATATTCCTACATACATACATACATACATACATATTCTCACGCCTGTGTATTCCCATGAGGGGTAGGCAGAGCACATGGATTCAAAAATCCAGTGCCACGTCTAGCAAATTCAGGGTAACCAGATGGTTAAACGTGATATTGCGGTGACAGGTTGCTAGCCCATCGCCCACAATACACTAACCCTTTCCCAGAGTCGACTCTTACGACACCCACGGGAAGAAAGGGGGAGGTGCTATTCTAACCCGGCACCACACGGGCATATTCCTGATTGGTCATATTCCTTATCCATTTTCCTAACTAGCCATATTCCTAACTCGTCATATTCCTGATTGGTCATATTCCTTATCCATTTTCCTAACTAGCCATATTCCTAACTCGTCATATTCCTGATTGGTCATATGCCTTATTTCAAAAGGAATAGGGAGTATGACGAGTTAGGAATATGGCCAGTTAGGAAAATGTCGAATAAGGAATATGACGAATCAGGAACAAATCAAAAAGGAATAGGGAGTATGACGAATCAGGAATATGGCCAGTTAGGAAAATGTCTAATAAGGAATATGACCAATCAGGAATATGACGAATCAGGTAGGTACAAATCGCTTATGCTGCGTCATAGTTTTTAGAGTTCCGTACCCAAAGGGTTAAAACGGGACCCTATTATTGAGACTTCGCTGTCTCTCTGTCCGAACCGTGACAGCTAGAGAGTTAAAATTTTTACAGATGATGTATTTCTGTTAACAACAAATACTAAAATCAAAATAATAATAATAACTAAAGGGGGCTCCCAAAGATAAAACGTTTTCCAGGGAGTCAAATGGCCTCACGAAGTCATAGAATTTTCCGCATATATAAGAAAAAATGAGCATTACTCAAAACTAAAATGGACGCTATACGCCGAAAATTTAACATCAATATTTTAACCAGTGTTCGGGTCGTACGCGTCTGAAAATCCCTGTAAAATATTTCCTGAAAATTTTCATTATTGACCTTGTGGGAGACAAAATGTTTCATCGCTTTTCAGGTCATTGCGCCCTGTGTTTTACCTAGGTACCTTAAGTCCCGTTAGTCGGTGAGCACGCACCTGCAATCGTTCGACATTATGATGGTACGCGGTGGACAAAAAGCCGGAGTTCAAAAGACTAGGCAATATTTTCAGATCTTTATGAAAAAAAAAACATGTATATCCGACCTCCGGTTGAAATTAATTCGCGTTATTATGCGGCAATCCATATTCCATTTTTTGTGTGCAGTTTGTTAGTCTTGATCAAATGTCAGATGACCATTTTTAAACAATACACTTATTGCCGGGAGCCAGCAGGCTGCCATTACGGGTGCGCCGGTAAACGGTCGAATGCCACTCGACGGACAAAATTATGTTATATAGGAATTAATTTGACACTCTACACACGCAAAGTAGGTATAATAACGCACTTGTTGTATCTACTTCTTAAAAAATCTGTTAAAAAAAATTACGGTGGGTCAAGCAAATTTCATCTTCTATACATATAATAAATCTGTAACAAGTCCGTGTCTGTACATTGAAGATATTTGAGAAAAACTGTTACCAGGGCTATTAATTAGCGTAATAGAATCCAAAACAATAGTTTTTAGAATTATTGTCTGTTTGTCTGTTTGTCTGTTTGTCTGTTTGTTTGTGCGCGCTAATCTCTAAAACGGCTTAACGTAGAAGGTTGCGGTTTTCACTGACGTATAGTTAATTTTTCGGATTAACATATAGGGTATATTTTATTAAAATCGGTTCACAAATAAAAAAGTTACGTCCATTTTAAGAATTGATCAATTCGTGCTTGAAAGCATCGTTGCTGGTTTATAGAAAACTTAGTGAAAGCATTGAAGTTTTGTAATTTATAGTACTTTAAATGATAACATAGAACTTGCATAGTTATGAAAAAAAAAATAGATAGCACACGAAAAAAAAGTCCAACATAAGAAGAGCTGGCAGTAATATACTAAACCGTACAAAATAGGGTTCATTTTAAGTTGGACGTTGCACAGGCGCGGCAAGCACTACTATAAAGCCCGCCGCGAGCTCCACCGCGGCCAACCTAAACAACTTAACCCCCTGAACATCTTGGAAGTTGACGTCCTACTGGAGGGCCGTCAACTACGGATCTATGCGGCCTACAGACCGGCGGCATCACCGGCCAACATCACGGCAGAACTTGGGGTGGCATGGCCAACATCACGGCTGGCACCCATGCAAATCAATCTGGCGGGTGATCTTATCGTCAAACATCCAGCCTGGCACTCCATCAACACAGATACCGCCGGAAGGGCGATCCACAAAGCCACAGTCTTGGGACCCGAAGAACAGACCAATTACTGCGTTGCGAGCGGGTCGGAGCAGGTCTATGGACTTCGCAAGAAAGTGACTGAAGAGATGGTACAGGAGGCACTCCCTGACTTGGCATCCGATCACATACCAGTCCTGAAGTCCACGGCAACCACAATAGAACGGTGGCCAGGAAGACGCATCAACTTGAAAGTGTTCTCAGCAGCTCTGGAGAAGAAATCCCAGACCTGACCGATCACATCCGCTGAGGATGTGGAAGAAGCCGCCAACACAATGGCCGCCAACATCCAGAAGTCGCTTAGTCGAGCTACACACACTGTTCCGGAAACAAAGAGGAGAAA
Organism: Adoxophyes honmai; assembly: GCA_005406045.1. NCBI lineage: Eukaryota > Metazoa > Arthropoda > Insecta > Lepidoptera > Tortricidae > Adoxophyes > Adoxophyes honmai. The sequence continues at coordinate 41,441 of BHDV01065452.1, forward strand.
CTCACTCCCAACCCAGATCCAGGATCTCATACAGCGTACCCGCCAACTGAGGCGGCGGTGGCGGCTGACTAGATGCCCTTCCCTAAAGACCCTGGCAGAAAAGGCCAAAGAAGAACTGAAGTTGCATGTTACAGAGGCCTGGTAGAGCCACATCGCGTCGATAGACGGAGACGTCCTTTCCATCGACCGGCTGTAAAAACAGCTGAGCGCAACATCGACGCCAACGAGACCACTGCGAGATCGGGACGGCCAAATGTGGTACAAAGCGGAAGACGAGGCAGAGATCTTCGCCGAGTGCCTCGAGAAGTAGTTGCAGCCGAACCCATGGGACGACGCCGAGTACATAGCAGCACTCAGCGAACACTTGGAGAGATACTTCACCCCACCCATCGAGACCCGCCATGACAACCCAGTTATCGTCTCGCCCAGCGAAGTGGAAAGGGAGCTAAAGAGATCTAACCCAAAGAAAACACCTGGCGTCGACACGATCCCGAACATGGCCCTCTGCGACATCTACCGCGATGGACCATCGCGGCGATGACTAGAATCTTAAACGTAGTCGCGCGCACCGGCCATTTCCCGACGGCCTGGACGCTCGGTCGGTTGATAATGATACCGAAGCTCGGAAAGAATCTACAGAAACCGGAGAGTTGTTGACCGATCGCGCTCCTCAGCACCACTGCCAAGGTGTTCGAAAGGTTAATGCTAAAACATCTGCAACCACACATAGCACCGCGCCACGAACAGTTCGGCTTTCGTGGAGCGCGCTCCAGAACCCTGCAGCTAACGAGAGTGCTTCACTTCCTGGCCGAGCCGAGAAACAGGAAGGAGCTAGCAGCGGCTGTATTGCTGGATATTGAAAAGGCGTTCGACAGGGTATGGCATGAGTGGCTGCTATTCAAACTATCTGCGTTACCAGCTCCGCGCTCTGGCCTCCTTCCTAAATGACATAAGACACGTCGTGACGGTGGAAGATGCTACCTCAACGGAGCGCCGCATCCTAGCGGGCGTCCCACAGCGAAGCTGTCTGTCACCGGCCCTTTATGTTCTCTTCATCCGGTGATCGGTGACGTCCAACTGGGACTTTTTGCCGACGACGCAGCCTACTTCACTTCGTCGATGAATATCACCCACGCGACGAAAAAGTGAGCTGGTGCATCCCTAGGGACCCCCCGACGCCTGTTAATCTGGCGGGCAGGAACCACCGGTGGGTTTTTAATGGGTATGCCTTCCTGTAAGGAGAGCCCTACATAACCGTCGCGTCGTCCCCAAGACGTGGCGGTATGCGTAAAGCATTTTCCCACCGCCCAAAAAAAAGCCGTACCGACTGCACGACCAAGAGGTGTCGTGGACCAACTCGGCGAAAAACCTGGGCGTAAGAAGTACGTCGAAGAGGTCCCTCCCTACCCTAGAAAACTCCACGCTTTAATTTTCGCCGGCTCCACGTGTAACATCGTGTACAGAGAAGCTTTATAACTAATTGTTATATTATTATCTAATACTCAAAGTTAACTTTTTCCTGTAAAACACCCAAAATATAACCAATGGTTTTGCACGTTCCAAGTTTCACAAAACGTATCGTGTATGTGTTTTGCGTTTCGTTTATTTTGCTCTGAATGAAGCGTTCAAGTTCACTTTCTTTTCTTGATATAAATTCGTACAAATGAACAGACAGTATCTGATAATCAGAATTATTATTATTAGTAGCCAGAGTTAAATCGAAGTCCACGCGGACGGAGTCGCGGGCACAGCTAGTTCAATAATAAATTTAGATTTTGATTCAAATATTGAATTTCAATTCGCGCGAGTTCACTTCCACGCGGGATAATGGTTAGACAGTGACATGTATAGTGTGACTCAGTGCCACATAGTCTACCTCATGTAACTCGATTTGCGCCATCCAGTAGTTGTTTAGAAGTCTCCATGCAGGTAGCACGACAGTAGTCGTTAGTAGTTCTAGTTAGATAGAAACATAAATAGTCTATTCTGAGCAAGAGTTGACTTAAACCGTGGAATGCTAGATGTACAATAAAGATTATACATATAAGTTAAAAATATAGGATGACACATGGGCGTAGCCAGGATTTCGTTTNGGGGGGGGGTTGACGAAAAAAGTTTGTGTTCCATCTCAAATAGTATCTCTACTAACATACTAACATTGCCAATTATTGCTAAAGATATACTAAGTTAAGTCCCGCGTAAACATAAATATTATGTGTGAGAATCACGAAAATTAAAAACAGTATAAAAATAATATACTGTCTGCCCACTTATTTTACAGCTTTTTCTTTTACTTTCGTAAGCCAAGAAGACTTACGAAGGGAGAATAAAATTGTTAGAATTGTTTCTTGTACTACTTTTATTACTAAGCATTTTTTATACACATGTACATATTCTTCCCGTGGGTGTCGTAAGAGTCGACTCTGGGAAAGGGTCAGTGTATTGTGGGCGATGGGCTAGCAACCTGTCACCGCAATATTACGTTTGACCATCTGTTTACCCTGAGCTTGCTAAACGTGGCACGAGATTTTTTAATTCATGTTCTCTGCCTACCCCTCATGGGAATACAGGCGTGAGAATATGTATGTATGTATGTGTATAAAGATATGCTGTCTGTACATATATTCTCACGCCTGTATTTCCAAGAGGGGTAGCCAGAGCACATGAATTGAAAAATTCAGTACCACGTAAATATGAGTGAAAATCACGAAAGTTTAAAACAGTATACCTACTTATCATGCTTGCATGGGGCTTACTCAATATTGTTGCAACTGCTTACTAATTATCACTTATCATGCTTGCATGGAGCTAGCCAAAAGTGAAGGAACTGTTTACTAATTCCAATTAAAAATCAGGACGGTAGTACCTGTACTACCTCGCACACGACGCGACTCAAACGCGACGAAACGAAAATAAGTTTCACTCTGTGTTGCCAGGTCAGCAATTTTGTTGCTAGAGTCACTTTTGCACAAAATAATTTAAATTATTGAAAAAAGTTTTGTTCGAAAAATTATTTAATCAACGGATATTGCTCGTTATTGTGTTATTAATTATAGTCTCTAACTAATAAATACATCGCTAGTCGCTAAGACTTGAGTAAAAGTCGTCACTTCTAGCGTCAACGTCGCAAAATTAGCAACACAAACACAAAAACTCTAGTTACTAGATTATAAAATCAATCGAATGTGTGATCTTTTAATAAGACTAAATAATTTGTCAAAACGAAATTCATCATTTTTGTATGCGATTTGGATCAAGTGGTTTCTAGACCTAGACTAAACACACAGTTTATTTTATTATGCCGTGTGGTGTCGGGATAGAATTACACCTCTCCATTTCTTCCGTGGATCTCGTAAGAGGCGAAGGAAATAGGTTTAGGTAGGCTAGCAACCTGTCACTATACTACCTCTTCTATCTTTGCAAACCTTAAAGTATTCTAGAAGTGGCTGCGAAGCGTGACATAGTCATAATAATGGTTTTATCTATGCCACGTTTCGTGTGCTCGACGTACCCCATTTGGGAACACAGGCGTGAATGTATGTATGTATGTATGTATTATTTTATTATGCTCCTTAGGCTGTAACTAGACCGCATACTAAAGCACCTTAAGATCTAGCCCAGAAGTCATAAAAATAAATTAAGGGCATTAAAAATTCATTATTTCGTACATTAAATTTTACATTAAAAGTAGAATAAATGCAGTAGAAATGAGAGCGTTAAGGAGTACGGAAGAGTAACACTGAAAGACAGAATATGAAATAGTGGGAAAGAGCTGGGATGAAAATAGATATTATAGTGAATAGGATAGAAAAAAGTACGCCTAGTTGGTTTGGTCATATAGAGAGGATGGATGAAAGAAGATTTACGAAACAAATTTATACGAGGAATGTGGATGGGGTGCACTTGGTGGAAGACCTAGACGGACGTTCCGTGACCAAATCACGGACGTTTTAGAAACAGGTCAGGTCAAGTGTACCCGAAACCGACGAGCATGTATGAGGAGATTAATGAATGTGGATGAAGCAAAAGAGGTATGTCAGGATCGTAGCGAGTGGAACAAAGTAGTCTCTGCCTACCCCTGTGGAAAAGAGGCGTGACGTTATGTATGTATCTATACATGTATAACATTTTACTGAAATCTCGTCGTCTACTGGTTGTCATCAATTTTTAAATACTCGTAATTACGGTCGCACGTACATACATCACGCCTGTATTCCCAAAAGGGGTAGGCAGAGAACACGAAACGCTACATAGACAAATCCGAGACTATTTCACGTTTCGAGGCCACTTCTAGCATATTTTATTAATTCCTTAGTCGCCTCTTACGAACTCCACGGAAGAAATGGTCAGGTTTAGGAGAACAACATCTTGATACCTCGCTCATTCTAAGAAAGAAACTAGCCCGGACCAACCACTATCATGGTTATGCCTATTTAATAATGCCTCAAAATTTAATAACAATTGTAGCTATATTGAAAAATCCACGTCCAAAGTTGCTAAGTTACTGGCGACCTCATTTTTCACTCTTTTGGTCAGTGTGTCTACGCGGCTACGCGCTACGCGATCGTAGACGTGCTACGACCTTCACAGGATGTTCACCCCGTACTATTATTGGCTTAGAGAAAACTCGTGACACTGTTCTTATTTCATTCCACATCTGAGTTTTACAAATATTATAAACTAGCTTTTGCCCGCGGCTTCGCACGCGTTAAATTCGGGCTAACACAGAAGAGATTTCGGAATTATTAGTAGGAAGCGCCTGCCAGAATAGTCAGCAGATAGTATAGATTTTTCCTACTTTCTCGACACTTATCGTCATATTTTGGAAAATTCAAACAAAATCTTTATAAATTGTAGCCTATGTGCTATTCTGATGTATAAGCTACATTACTGTAAAGTTTCATTAAAATCCATTCAGTAGTTTTTGCGTGAAGGAGTAACAAACATCCATCCATCCATCCATCCATCCATCCATCCATACTCACAAACTTTCACGTTTATAATATTAGTAAGATGTGTTTTTTTCTTTGCGTCTGGTTTCACAAAAAATACACTTTCATGTTTGAGTGCAAAACTGAATGTTGTATACTGACAATGAAATATGAACCTTATCTTGTAACAAATAAAGTATATTTTGAGTTGTTCTATTAAAATAGGTGGCTTTAACTTATCACATGAGTTTTAACCCCTGTGTGGAGTGGGATTTATAATAACACTGCTCTATTTCTTCTTACAAAGGACAATGGATAAAGGTATGTAGGCAATAGGCTAGCAACATTTCACATTTTTTTTATCTAACTTGGCGCGAAGTAGTTCATGGTTTTGCCTATGTAATGTTTTGTGTGCTCTGCCTATCTCATTTGACTATTTCACATTTAAACCTTTTAGCATATTTCTTGAGTTTTAACTTAAGAAGTAAATACAATGGTGGCAGGTTACTAGCCTGTTGGCTAAAATATACCTTAACCTATTTTCTTAATCTCGTTCTACGACATTCATGGTAGAAATGGAAAGCTCTGCTCTAATTCCGACATCGCATTATAATCCAACAAAACTTAATATTTAACTTTATTTGACAGAAGTTTAAGTTTTCAACTAATCAAAATATTCACAGGTAAAAAAACCCGGAATAAGATTAATAAACTTCAAAGTTATCTTATTATGTTTTTAAAATTATAGCACTGAGAATAGAATGAAAATTCATCACGATGAAATTACTCTAAGGTTGTGTCAACACATAAAAATTAATTAAAACATAGATCACGGTGTGACGGAGTGACCAATACCATCGTCATTTCATGTGGCACATGTAACAAACTTTGATTGCTTCAGATTTCAATAGCTCTTAACTTAAGTTAATAACCGTAAACGTCACTGGGAGCAACAATGTAAATACAATAAAGCCGGTAAGTACAGGTGCGGCAATTACTCTACTTTATGGTTCGTGAAATTATAAAACAGCTTAAGTTTTTAGTGCCTAAAGCAAACAGCGTTTGTGTGGTTTTCAACGTGTCGACTGTTGCCACCGCGTTAGCTTCTAAAATTAGTTTTGACAACATGGCGATGTGTAGCATGATAGCTCGGAATCACGATTGCTTTGAATTTGACAGACTGAAACCAATATCGGTTTAAAATTTAGACTGATTTATAATTATAATTATAGCGTAACGCCATCACAGCTAAAACTCATGCAAAGGCACGTTTGAACGAATGGTTTGTCAAAAAGGACATACATACATACATACATATTCTCACGCCTGTATTCCCAAGAGGGGTAGGCAGAGCACATGAATTCAAAAATCCAGTGCCACGTTTAGCATTTTCAGGGTAATCAGATGGTTAAACGTGATATTGCAGTGACAGGTTGCTAGCCCATCGCCCACAATACACTAACCCTTTCCCAGAGTCGACTCTTACGACACCCACGGGAAGAAAGGGGGAGGTGCTATTCTAACCCGGCACCACACGGACCCCGGACCTAATGTATGGAAAATGTGGTTTCAGTCAAATATTCTGAAATTTTGATATGTTATAGATTTCAGTGCCCCGAATAAAAGTCTATATGGGTGCTACCACAGTACATGGAAAGAGATCCGGAAACCGTGGTAGCATCCATGTGAAGTTTTGTTCAGGGGACTGAAATCTATAACATATCAAAATTTCGGAAACTTTGACTGAAACCACATTTTCCATACTGTAGGTACGGGTTCCTTTGTTTCACGTAACGTAAGCAAAATTACAGTTGGGTTTTGATTTGATACACGAAAACATTTCACGACCCTTCCTCCGTCAAGCCCATACCGATTCCGAGTGCGTCAGATAATACAGCTATATTTTATTTATTTATTTTATTCAAAACAATAACACAGCACGACAGTGCAAACCATAGCACTGTGAAATTCATAGTAATAGTTGTACCTGTGATTTCAGTTCTACAAACATAATACATCTAGTTTGACCCATTAATATTTCACTTACAATTACGTATTGACTCAGTTTAACTCGATATTCTTGACTTTTTCTAATAAGTAATAGGGTGTATCTCTGAAGGATAGAATCAAAAATAGCGTGAAATGGTTATAAGCTGGTGTGAAAGTAAATACGACTATGATAGAATAAAAAATAAATGTACCTATGCTTAGTTGATTTGGTCACGTGAAGAGGATAAAGAATATTTACTAAATTACTATTTAATACAGGGAACGGGCCTAGACAGACGTTCCGTGACCAAATTGGGGATGTGTTAGAGAAGGATCTCGTCAAGAGTACCCGAAACCGAGGAGCATGTATGAACCGATTAATGGATGTGGGAAAGAAGCGTGAATGTAAGTAATTAATAGAGGTTATGACTGCTTTAAAATATTGCTCTATCTGCTCAGTCAGTCACTTAGATTATAGAAAAATGCTGGGCACATTTTGTTTGTTTATCAAATACCTAATTAAGAGTAAACTTAAAAGAGAGAGAAAATTAAAAGAAAAACTACGTAAACCGTACGTTTTTTACGTATTTTTTTTTACAACTGATGGACTGAACAGCTGTTTTTTACTCATGTTGCGTATTTTGCACAATTTGAATTGGCCCTGTTAATAGATGATAGTTAGTAGAATTTCTACAATTTACGCACTCAAGATTTAGATAAGCTTTTCGAGAATCTTTCTCATCGAAAAAACAAACGAACGTACTTTTCCCATCCGTACTTTCGCTTGAATCGAGTTTGGTCACCGAAAAGACCAGTTCACAAAACATAGCCTACGAGTACTCATCATGTATCTCTAAGTGTATTTGTGTCATGAATACCAACCGTCCTGAACATGGTGGGCACTTCGAAGTAATCCTGCGGGCTGTCCACGGCCACTGCGAACGGCGCTGCGCAGATGTTCCGCAGCGAGCGAAGCATCATGAGCGAAGCGGTGGCCGCCCCCGTGGTGGACAGGAGCGTCCGCGCGCTGTCCCCGGTGCACTCGTTCAGGAGATTCCACACCCCCCGCCACGCCCCCACACAAGCCACCCCAGCCACGCAAGTGTACAGCCTCGAGAGCACATAGTACGTAATCCTCCCCCTGTCCGGGCACAGGTACCTACTCAACTGCGTCTGCCGCAAACACAACAAGAAGTCACAGCACAAACCGAACGCGGCGCACACGGCCGCGCTGCTAACCTGGCTCTCTGGCAAAACGTACAAGTCCATGAGCGACCATGTTGACTTCCAGTAGGCGACCACGGCAGGAGCCACCACAATGCTGGCGAACAGAGTGTCTGCTAGCTCGAGGAGCGCGGCGTGCGCGCGCGAGCCGCTGGCCAGCGTGTCGGCCAATCCTGCTGTGCTGCCACGCATGTCTGCCCCAAGAGAGTCGGTCGGCTTCTGATCGCGAGAGTATTACAACTGGTAATTCTATTATCATAGCGTCCCGCGCCGTGTGCTGTGACGCACTACAACTAACTTGTTTGCCGCGCGGCGTACTCGACGATTTAAAGGCGCGCGCGATAAGGACTCGATCCTATTGAGCTCGTGCACCTCAGGAGATAAAAGTTCAACTCGTCTGGTTAGAACAGGAGTCGCTGGTACGCTTTTGTTTTGCTTGCCTTCATGTGATTTCAATTACTGGCTCTTATCTTGCGAAACGTAACATCTTATTACGCTTAAGAAAACTTGTGGGGCTTTAGAGGGCGGCTCTGGTTTTATATTGCCGAGATAGCGTGCGTAAACGCTGGGTAAATATAATATACTTTTTGGCAGTGGGAGCCTGTGTAAAGATATAAGTGGGGATTTTGTCGGTTGATGTTGTTCAATATAATTTTAAACAAAAAAAAACCGACTTCAAATTAGCTATATCTCGAAAGGAAACTTCTGTTTATGTAGATATTTGCTAAAGGTCAAGTAGGTATACCTAGCTCTCAGCAGATTCAAGGCTTTAAAAGGAATACCTCTATCTGATTTAGAACCCTCTAAACTGTTAAGTAAACCCCACGAAGAACGAGCATTAGCAGAAATGCAACGCTTGAGAAGCAG
>BHDV01065452.1:51087-62528 GCA_005406045.1 Adoxophyes honmai
AAAAAAAAAAAAAAAAAAAAAAAAAATACAGCCGAATTGAATACCTCCTTTTTTGAAGTCGGTTAAAAAAAGAGGCCTTAATCTTTTATTTGCTAGCTGTACCCTATCGTCAAGGCAACTATTCCTATTGCTTTCACTTCTTAGCTATTGAAATGTGTCGTATGAAATCGGTATTTATAACTGGTCGACTTCAAAAACGGATGAGGTTCTATGATATTCTGTATTCATCTCTTTACGTTTACGTCTCTTTAATTTTGTTTTTGTATTTATTTAACTTTACACCTTTAAACGTCGTGGTAATAAGTAAAAACATTTCGTATCTTGTGAAAAATAGTCGTAGTTTTGTTTTGTGTAACATTTTCTTTAGCTCGCTCAGTGCGTGAGAATTGTGTTTCTTTAAAAAAAAATGTGTGAAAATTATGTCTGTGCCTAAGTAGGTATGTTAGAATTAATTGTCTATATTTTTTCAAAATGAAAGTAGTTTCTTTAAGCAGCAGTTAAGGGTTAATCTTATTGACTGTTTAGTACTTATTCCTCGCCAATTTGGTATTTGGTATTTACCAAGAAGGATGAGGGAACACAGCGGCGAAGTAATTCAACGTTGTGAGCTAAGTTCTCGACACCCTACTTCCGTGGAAACTTCATTCCGAACCTCATAACGAGGCGCCCAGCAGTGGGACGTAAAACCAATAAGTAAGTGGGATGTTAGACCATTTTGCAAGATAAAAGTCAAAATAAAAGACGAGATCGCTACGGTCCTGAAACCACGACCTTAGAATTGCATCACTGCACATCAATTGATCATAAACGGTAAAACGGTGGTATTAGATGAGCGGCGAACTATTTTACAGGTAGAGTTAAATGCGGATATCGGCGTCGAATTCAGTATAGATTAATTAGGTATAATAAATTTAAACTTCCCTGTGTCGACTTCCGTGAATATGGTAAGAAACATATTACATATATACATACGTCAGCCTGTATTCCCAAATCGGGTAGGCAGGGAAAACAAAGCGCTACAAAGACAAAACGATTTCACGTTTGGTGGCCACTACTTCCGGCATATTTTTTTTTGGTATTAAGGTGGCAGGTACAATAGTGACAGTTTGCTAGCCTGGCGCCTAAAATATACCTTAGCCTATATACAACGCCTTTTACGACATCCACGGAAGAAATGGAGAGGTGTTATTCTAAACCCGACAGCACACGGAAAAGACGCAATATAATATTGTAAGAAACGGCGAAGGGAAATAAGTTTGAGTATGCTTTTTTACCCGTGTGGTGCCGGGTTAGAATAGCGCCTCCCCCTTTCTTCCCGTGGGTGTCGTAAGAGTCGACTCTGGGAAAGGGTTAGTGTATTGTGGGCGATGGGCTAGCAACCTGTCACTGCAATATCACGTTTAACCATCTGGATGCCCTGAAATTGCTAGATGTGGCACTGAATTCTTGAATTCATGTGCTCTGCCTACCCCTCTTGGGAATACAGGCGTGATGTATGTATGTATGCTTTTTTAGACGACAGGCCAGCCCTCTCTATCGTTACCTCGTTTATTTAACTGGGAACCTATGAAATAAGGTAAACGTCCCTGTGCTCGACACTGACCCAATTCACGGCACTTGCAAACTTATGTCACAGTAAGACAGGTGACAGATGGGTGTCATCTACTGGGCGTTGAGGCGTCGAGCATTGGTACATTTACCTCACTAAAACTGGCTATAAAACGTGACAGAGTTGACATTTAGTCTATGTAGCGTTATTTGCGCAGATTCCCCGGGAGTATAGATGCCCCCTTTTTTTAAAACGAAAACTGTATTTTCTCCAGAATAAAAGTGACCTAATTAGACTACATTTTATTCAGTCGTGTGTGGTGTGGTGAATTACTTGTGGCGGGATAGGATAACTCTTCTCCATTTCTTCCGGGGATGTAGTAAGAGGTGACTAAGAAATTCGGTTAAGTATATTTTAGGCGACAGGCTAGCAACCTGTCACTATTATACACCTGCCAACTCTTATGCTTTAGAAATATGTTAGAAGTGGTCTGAAAACAGTGACATTGTTTCGTTTGTCTATGTAGCGTTTCGTGCGCTCTGCCTACCCCATTACCCTACAGGCGTGATTGTATGTTCACAATAACTATGTTTCAAGGTGGCTTCAAAATACTTGGTCCAACTCATACAGACATAGTACGTTATAGCCGAGTAGGTATATCTAGTGACCCTCGGGCTAATGGGGATAATGGCAAATCGGGAGTAGGGACCGACAAGTAACCGCTTCCTCGCGAGGACTAAAGTGGACATCATCAGAACCTTGACCTTCCTGTGAGGCCCATACAGCCCAATTATACACTTACTATGATTATGCTCAGGGATTGTATGTATGTATGTAACTCTTTATTGTACAATCATGACAAAATAACAGACAAAACAGAACATAAGTACAAAGGCGAACATATCCCAAAAGGGATTTCTTCCTGCTGACCTTCAAGCGAAGCGAAGTTACTATTTCTTAGCTATTCTTTCGATTGGCATCATAAAAGTACGATGATTTTTTTTGACATTTAAGTCGGTTCGACTCCCAGACGAAGAAAGTAATTTTAAAAAAATCTATGAATACAGAATTACTAATTTTTAAAAATAAGATGAAGTCTTCTTTGAGCAAAATACACTATCTACGATATTTAAGGTACAGTGAAATCCGTTTATAATGATATCGAAGGGAATCGCCAAAAAGGTCATTATAAGCGGACGTCATACAAAACGATGTAAAAAAGAGACGTAAATGTAAATGCCTTCAAATTTCAATAAAAAAAACCTTGCCTCATTAACTAAGGATAAAAATTGCACGTTGTAGTTGCATCATGACATTTATTTTGCAGTCTTCTTCGAGACGATCACTTACGTCTTCGGGAATCAACAAACATTATACTCCATTTTTTTTGGGTTGAGAAATTTAACGGTCACAATTTGAAATTATCTCTGGAATTCATTAGTAAAACTGGAAAATATTCATGCAAATACACTTAACATTCTTTGTTATAATGTTCTTAAATCAAACATCATCATAATTTACGCCGATATCTTGGGATTACTCAAAAATGTGTAAGGATTTGACAGTTAAATTTCTCAACCCAAAAAAAACGGAGTCATATCGGTCATTATAACCGGACCTGATTCGTTAAAATAGGTCATAGTAAGCGACATGTCACTGTAAGCGGAGTCATTATATCCGAATATTTTGCTAAGGGTTTTATAAGAAAACCAAACTTCGTAGGGTAATTACGTCATAATAAGCGGTTGGTCAATATAAGCGGCGTCATAATAAGCGGATTCTACTGTACTTCATGTCCCATAACTTTGGGACACCCTGTATAGTAGTAGCTTGTGCACTGGACATAATTTTTCAGCTCGACGTTTTACCTTTCTCCATTCCGGACCGTTTTTTTCGGTCCGAGATGACAGCTACGAAAAACGTGTTTATGCTTTATCGGACTGCCTTATCGGACCATAAAAACTCGGACTGCCGGACAGTAAATAAGAGAATCTCATAAACAAAAAACGTCATTTTTTGCGGTTTAAGACGCTGACAACTGTCGATGGCCTTGAGCGATCGAAAATATAAGCCACACCCCCCGTCGAATTTACACGTACGCAGCGCCACTCGATGACGCGTTTTTAAAAGACACTATAGTTATTACAAAATACGCATACGTGAAAAAGCGCCATCTAGCTCTTACGCTTCGTCCGTCTTGCACTTGTCCGTTTTTGTGTTTATTTTATAGATCTTTAAAAAAAATAGTTGGTACAGAGACTTAGGAAATCGCCCATCACACTTACCGTGATTTTAAACCTGGTGCTGAAGATGTAGGTGGGCTCCTTCCCGTCTGTGACGAGGAAGCACGGGGAAGCCAGGATGTTCCGCGAGCTGCGCAGTGCCAGGGTACAGGAGTAGAAGAAGATTGTGAACGCGGCGATGGTAGCGGGCCTAGAACAGTTAACACATACATACATACGTCACGCCTCTATTCCCAAATGGGGCAGCAGAGCACACGAAATGCTACCTGGTCAAATCCATGACTTTTTCACGTTCCAATGCCACTTCTAGCATATGTTGAAGCTTTAAAGTCGGCAGGTAAAGTAGACAGTGATATGTGAAAAAGTAGGCAATGATAGGTTGGTAGTCTGTCGCCTAAAACATACCCTAACCTATTTCTTTAGTCGCCTCTTATGACATCTACGGAAGAAATGGACAGGTGTTATTATTAACCCGACACCACACGGAATACTAAAATTATAATACGTCGTCAAATCACGAGTAAAAAAGACTAAAAACTAGGTTAAGGTATATTTTTGGCGACAAGATAGCCACATGTTGTTACAATTACACCTGATATAAAACCTACCTAATAAAGTACGCTAAGTAATTTTCTTTTTCTGTTTCTTTGCAACCAGATATAATAGAACAGATCAGGTTTACATTTTATACTTTTTTTCATCAAATTTATATATCTGTCACAAATTTATTTGTGTTTTACGACTGTCGATACACTACCACAGTACCTACCTAGCATTTGTCTCCAAGAAGACACCGTATTATAGTCCCCAGCAATTTAGGTGGCACGATTTTAGAGAAAGAGAGTAGGTACAGTCACCAGCACCAATATCTGATGAAACAAAGCTGCATAAATATCCGATATGAGTCTATTTACTGAAGACAGAAGGACGTATCAGATATTTTTTGTTCACCAATATTAATATCTGCCTCGGCGGAAAGCGCGAAACTATCTAATACGTTCTTCTGTCCCCAGTAAAGAACCATATCAGATATTTATGCAGTTTGGTTTCATCAGATATTGGTGCTGGTGACTGTACGCATCGCATTTACCCGGAAAAAGCGCTGTGCGAACTTACTCCCTCTCTCTCTAAAATCGTACCATCTAACTTGCCGATGTCTGTAAGCTTAGCACATGCACTAGTCACCTCGCACGCGGGATAGTCTACCCGTCATTTTCCGTCTTCTCTAATTAGACAGTGACAGATATAGTCTAACTCGCGCGCACTATAACCTGATACCTAACTTAAAACCTAATAAAGTATCCTAAGTATTTTTTTTTCCGTTTCTTGACAACCAGATCTAATAGAATAAAAAATATTCTAGGTAGGTAATAGAGAGTTCACTAAAGTTTGCCTGCTGTTTTACGACTGCTAGTACTACCACAATACCTAGCATTTCTCTCCAAGAAGGCACTGTATACAGTCCCCGGCAAATAGAATGCACGATTGTACTCGTAGAAAGAGAGAGAGAGAGAGAGAGAGTAAAAGAGAAATAACGCTGCGCGAACTTCCTCTATCTCAAATCGTGCCATCTAACTTGCCAATGTCTCTACCTATGTGGGTGACCAGCTTCGGGAGCTATGATGGCCACAGCAGCATCGAAGAGCCCCCAGCCGCCGCGCCAGTGCATGATGTTGCTCAGGATGAACACGTAGGTGTAGAGCCGCGACAGCGCGCGCTCGCGCAGCCAGCGGCCGGCGCGGGCGTCGACGCGCCATGCGCCTGCTGAGCGCGCCAGTAAGTACGACCTGGAAGAGTTGAGGCTTTTGAATTGTACAGCCGAAATAGTGATTTTTATGTAATTTTTGTTCGAAATAAAGTTGTTGTCGGTGGAGTATCCGCCATTTCACATTACACACTCAGCAGGGCTATTAGGTACTAAAAATCAACATCGGTTTCAATTTGGCAATTGAAAACTAATTACGTTTTGGAATTAAAACATTTGGTATCACTTAACGTCATTGCAAACGAAGCCCATACCCATATTTGAGTTTTGAGATCTAAACCAAATTGAACGAACGGTTTACCATAAATTGGTTTTGCGTAAGCTCTAAAAATAAAATAAAATAAAATAACATACATACATATTCTCACGCCTGTATTACCAGGAGGGGTAGGCAGAGCACATGAATTCAAAAATCCAGTGCCACGTTTAGCAAATTAAGGGTAACCAGATGGTCAAACGTGTGGTGCCGGGTTAGAATAGCACTTCCCCCTTTCTTCCCGTGGGTGTCGTAAGAGTCGACTCTGGGAAAGGGTTGGTGTATAAAATAAAATAAAAATCATTTAATTCAGACAACACAACATACTTATTACCTACAAGCAGTGGTCCGTAGAATAGTTAGTACGTTAGTTTCACTAATCCTTAGAGACTATGTTAATGTGAGTTAGACAAGTCTGAGAATGTTAAAATAATTATCTATATCACAATACAATCATGTCACAAAATATTAAGTATGTCACAAAATATTATGTCACAGAACATTATGTCACAAAAACAATTATGTCAAAGTAAGTAAATATAACAAACATCACAATATAATAAACATAGTTACCCGACGCACAAATTTATTTATACCTACTGCCAGCAGTCGACCTAAAGTTTACAAGTACCTGCATGGAGTGGCGTAGTATCTGTGTGTCGTATCTGTTTGCAATGGTTTTCAGGATGCTATTGGGACTGGCACGTAATCTGCTGAGCAAGGACGCTGTTTTTTTGCGCATGATGGCGTAAAAGTAATAAAAATATGCTCTCACAATCGTAATTCAGTTTTACACGAAATCACTTTACCACGACGCTTAAGAGATACCTAGATCGCTTTCTTTCGTGAAACCAATGTATATTTTTAGTGCGTTAGCCAACAGCCCTGCACATTAGTAGGTAGGTAACCTACTCTAATCAAATCATTCGAACACATTGTTTTTTCTTCATTCTTTTTCAACCCACATCGCATATTGTACCTCAGTAAGGCGAAGCAGACGTGTACGACGATGGCGAGTGCGTACGACTGCGCGTACGGGAACAGCTGGGGGTGCAGCTCCATCAGGCCCCAGGTGCCGCGCCACACGCCCACCACCAGCGGCGCCACCACGAAGCAGCTGAACACCGCGTCCCCTACAAACACAATCCGTAGCAATATTTAAATGTGAAAGTGTGTTTGTTTGTTTGTTTGTCCGTCTTTCACGGCTGAATGGAGCGATGAATTGACGTGATTTTTTAGGTAGAGATGGTACAGGGCATGGAGAGTGACATAGGCTACTTGTTGTCTCTTCAAAACCCCCCATTTCCCTAAAGTGAGGGGTGGACATTTTCAGTGTTGAAAGCTATAAATTGGTATGTGTGCTATCTCTTCTGTGATACCCCGAATTTAACGCGAGCGGAGCCGCGGGCAAAAGTACATACATAATTCAGAGAAGCCTGGGACATGAACTGGCTCTCTGCATGAGAGTCCATAGGTCGAACCGTTAGGATACCACGGCTTTTTTAATAATAATTATTATATACTTACATAGACAAACACGCGGTCACGCCTGTGTTCCCAAGTAGGGTAGGCAGAGCACACAAAACGCTAAATAGACAAAATCATTACTTCTCATACTCATACACTTTATTTGGTAATATAATTATTACTATGTACTATTCCACGTTTAGTGGCCAGTTCTATCATACTTTTTAGGATTAACAATCCCTACTAATATAATAAATGCGAAAGTAACTCCGTCTGTCTGTTAGTTTGTTACGCTTTCCCGCTTAAACCTCTCCACCGATTTTGATGAAATTTGGCACAGACAATCTTTAGACCCTGAGAAAGGACATAGGCTACCTTTTATTGCAAAAAAGGGAAAGCCCAAAATAACTATTCCACGCGGACGAAGCGAAGTCACGGGCACAGCTTGTAATAACTATAACCAAGCTTAAGTAAGTGCCACTGCTGGGAATAGACGTCCTAAATATCAAATATGTAACAATAGCTTGTATAACTATCCGAGTGGTATGATTCGCTGATCGGTCGTCCATAGCATAATTCTAGGTGTAAAATTAGACAAAATGGCTCGAATATTGCCAGCTCCAATAACACTACTCTAGTAATACATTTTTGGTCGTCTTGTAAAGAGGACGAAGGCTTCAAGGAGGGTTCCTTACCAAAGCCATACTCGAAGTCGTCGCAGCAGCACTCGACTGTCACTTCCTTGCTGGACTCCTCTGGTTCCGCCTTCTCAAGGTCTCGGGGCTGGCGAGGCTGGACTTCCACGGGGCTTTGGTCGAGGAGCAGACTGTCCGTCGCATTTGGAGACATCTGGGTTAGTGGTTTGACATGGGTGATTCAATGTTAGTGTGTCGAAATGATTTAAGACTCTTTCCCGTGTGGTGCCGGGTTAGAATAGCACCACCCCCTTTCTTCCCGTGGGTGTCGTAAGAGTCGACTCTGGGAAAGGGTTAGTGTATTGTGGGCGATGGGCTAGCAACCTGTCACTGCGATATCACGTTTAACCATCTAATTACCCTGAAATTGCTAAACGTGGCACTGGATTTTTGAATTCATTTGCTCTGCCTACCCCTCTCGGGAATACTGGCGTGAGAATATGTATGTGTATGTGTCTTAAAAGAACATTTTCTGATTCATTTGAAATTAAAATCTAATTAGGTATTAGGTATAATTAAGTTTTCTCTCTGTCTCCCAACGTGTGTTGGAATGTGTGTTCTAACGTTGATTGTGTCTCCGTTTGTATAGAAAACACGCACAGTTCAACACACAGAAAATTTATCCACGCGCGTTCATACAGATCACGCGTCTACTGTACAGGTGGAGAAACATGCATCCCCGCGCGTTGTTGCGGGGTGCGGTAGGGCTGTTGATATTTTTCAAAATATCGGATTCTCGATATATCGATATTTTTAAAAATATCAATATCGGAGTTTGATATATCGAAAAAAAAATATCGATATTTCGATATATCGATATTTCTTGATTTTCAAACAATAACAATATAAAAAAACAATCCTAAGTCGGCTCAGAAATGATGTATGCTTGGTAGTGTTAACTTTTTAAGTGGCTCGCTAATTTAGTTGTATTTCTGCTTACTTTTTATTTTTTCCCGCATAAATTAAGTTACAAGAAACACTTTTTGTATCTTTAAAATATATCCACACAATAGAAAAAAAAAATCGAAGACATATTTTGGCAGTTCACTGTT
Source organism: Adoxophyes honmai (assembly GCA_005406045.1). Taxonomy (NCBI): domain Eukaryota; kingdom Metazoa; phylum Arthropoda; class Insecta; order Lepidoptera; family Tortricidae; genus Adoxophyes; species Adoxophyes honmai. The sequence continues at coordinate 60,115 of BHDV01065452.1, forward strand.
ACTATGAATAGTTTTTTTATTCAAAATTACATTTCGTCTTAATTAAGAGAGGAAAAATTTTAAATAGTGCAAATAAAGTACAGTAGATTGAGTTTATGATGTTGTTATAATTTAAATAATTGGTGAGAAAAAATTAAAAATTAAACTAATTAAAAAAAATATCGACCGTCGATATTCGTATTTCAATATCGATATATCGATATATCGGCCAAAAAAATATTAGTAATAAATATCGATATTTCTAAAAAAAAATATCGATATTTCGATATATCGATACTTTATCAACAGTCCTAGGGTGCGGGTCGAGACGCAAGGCACCACAAGGTACGACACACCAAGTCACGCAGTGCCGTGCGGGATTTAGGAAGGGATTGACGTGCGTTTGAAAATGGATCTCAACGTTGACCGATTTACGCCTAAAAATCTACAAAACGCGACTACGCGCTCTCGCAAGTAAGGTAAACGTCCCTGTGCTCGACACTGACCCAATACTTGGCACGTGCAACCTTATGCCATATGAACGACAGGTGACAGATGGGTGTCATCTATTGGGCGTTGAGGCGTCGAGCATTGGTACTTTTACCTTACGCGCGTAGGTGCGTCGACACGCAACATGCAAAGTGGTGCGTGGCAGTGTGTTAATCACCTTATCTGATCGCATTTGAAATTATTTTCCTGCTCATTTTTGGTGTTGTTTTAGTTTTTTTTGTCAGAGCTCCTGTTTTTCTAATAGATAATTTAACAACTGTAGCAGAATATTTGGCCCTCTTTTACAGAAATTGACCAGATCAGAGCTTGTACACAAAATACGATACGATGCGACGCCGCAAATTCGCAAAATCCTGGCAATTTGTATGGTTACTTATGTTATGGTTAGTAGCGAGTTCGCAAGTTTTGTGTACAAGCCCTAAAATGGTTAAAAAGCTTAAACATTGCAGGAAACAGGAACGCTTTAGTTAAAAACATAAAGTGACTCACATTTAAGCATTTTGTGTAACCCTCTTCTACATAATATTTTGGTTCCGTTTCCTGCAAATAAAACTGATGCACCTGTGTACATAAACTCTTCGACAGTACTGTGAAATATAAGGCCGGAGACACACTGCTGGCACAGGCGAGCTACACACGTGGGTACATAAACGCTTTGTTTGAAAATGTGGGTAGATATTTCCACAGTAGTGCACGAGCACTGATACACGCATGGCCTGTTCCGGTTCGCTTGTCACGCACGCGCTATCACGCGTGGCTAGCAAAGCCATTACAGTTCACATTATTGCAGTAGCATTCCAGTCCAGCAATCCAATCCAGTGCTGGAATGCTACTGGAATAATGTGAACCGACACTGGAATGCACTGGAACGTACTCATTCCAGTCCAGTGACTGGAGAGACCGTCAACTTTTCATTCCAGCTCACCCAATCCAGCACCACTGGATTAGCATAAACAGCATTCCAGTTGCATTTCAGTACTGGATTGAATTAAATAATTTAAATTTAAACAATTTTAGAGTTTATGTTTCGAAATAATTGTCACCAATGTGTTACCAATCCAGCTACTTTTAAAAGACTGGAATAATGTGAACGCTATGCTCCAGTCCAGCACTGGACTGGATTAGCCCGCTGGATCACTGGACTGGAATAATGTGAACTGGGCCAGTACAGGGCGAGGGAGCAAAGATCGGGGGAGGCGAGAATCGTGCGCCTTTGTTTTGTAGTTTGCGTTTTGCACGTGCGTGGCCCGCAGTGGGGAATGTAGATACACGCAGTTGACCAATGTACCATCACGAACCGGGATTGTTGAGCCACTTACCTATGTTTGTAACTTGGTCGTGTAATACTAATCCAATAGATAATCTCTGTCAGTCACATCGGTCATTGATTACACGTCTAAATTGCGAACAGTGGCAAGTGGTTCAACAATTCCAGTTACCAGCGATTACATTTGCCACAATGGAGCGTGCAAAAACATCTGACACGTCCTAATGCCCTTAGTAATAGAGTCGTATTTCTCGTATCAGATATTTATGCAGCCTTATTGTGTCAGATATTGGTGCTGGTGACTGTACCCACGTGGCTCACGCTTTACGTGTGCGTGCATTGGTTGCTGTGAAAATGTACACAGACCAATGGTTGGTGGGCGACACGTATAGCGTGTCTGTGTATAGCGAGCGCAGCTGTGGGGTTCAGGCTTTATCTGCTATGCGACAATTAATGTTATGAGTAATAAGCAATTAGCGACATTGCTTCGTTGACAGACGTATGACGTCAAACTGCATAGTGTTTTTAAAAACACTAGGTAATTAAATAACAACTCTGTGCCTCCTGTGAAAAGTGATACAAGTCTAAAATCGTCATTTTACAGGAGAGCAAAACCAAGATTTAAAAAAATCTAGTTCGTGCACCGAGGGGTCTATTA
>BHDV01065454.1:0-25404 GCA_005406045.1 Adoxophyes honmai
AGCCCGGGGTTTGAACCCACGACCCTCTGCTTGATAGGCCACAGGTCGAACCGCTGGGCTACCACGGCTTCCCAAACGTGTGTAGACGTAAAAATACTTCCGTCTCTATCTACCTTTATCTGCTTGCCGTAGACTTTTTACGAAGTCTCGACGGCAGAGTGTACCTAAACTGCGGAATATTAGACCTCTGGTTACGTTAAAATAACACCACTAATGGATAAGTAAGATTTGGGAGACATGTAACAAAACAAACTATAACTTGGACAAGCAATCATCAAGTATGTCAGCCTAAGCAGTTTACCAACAAATTTACCTACGTGACATAATAGCTCGATTGCGGTGGTGGATGCAGTTATGTGAGCGTTGCATAACGTTCACGAGACCTTTCCATTCCGATACTTGCAGCCTCCTATATAAAAACAAAACACGACCCGGATGATTACTGGCGCGAAGATTGGGGTAACAGTGCCGACGACCGAAATATAGGTTTGTTATGATCTCGTTGAGGCTGCCACTTTAATTTTCTTAATGTGAGATAACGATGACTCCGTCCGTTTCTTGCGTGGATATCGTAAGAGCCGACTGATGATATAGGTCAAGGTAAATGTAAAGGTCAGGCTAGCAAACCTGTCATTATTATACCTCTCCCATCAGATTTCAACCCTAACATTATGCTTGAAGCAGCTTCGAAGTGTGATATATTTGTCTGTGTCGCGTTTCATGTGATCTGCCTACCCGATAATATGTATGTATGTATTGCTTTAAAATGTTTCCACTAAAAATTAAAAACTAAAAATCCTATAAAGTATTTTAACACAGATACTTACAAAAAACCCGTCGAACCAGCTTCCAACTTGTAAATAGCGATCTTAAAAAAACTTATTGTAGTAGGTACAGTCAGCAACACCAATATCTGATACAATAAGGCTGCAAAAACATCTGAGACCACTCTATTACTAAGGGCAGTACGCAGTGGGACGTATCAGATATTTTTGCACGCTCCGTCGTGGCAGATACCTATTAATGCTGGTGACTGTACTTAAAAAACGAAAGATGATAATATCATGCTGTGTGTTTTGGCTTTGAACACAAATAAAAAAGGAAGCTCTATAAACACTGAATTGTAGCGTACCTCGTAGTGATCAAGACTATTTGGTCCAATACATAGTACATACATTATGATAACGTTTGTGCATTCTTGTACTTTGAAAACTAAAATTTCAAATTAATCATTCCAATTTAATCGTTACCAAACAAAAAACATGGGACGAACTTAACCAAGTCGTAGTCCCATACACGGACTAGGATATCACAGACAATGTATGACGCTTTGTCACTTTGCTATCCCTAAACCGTGGATAGATTAAGTTTTGGGACGAGACGTTAGAGGTTTGATTTTCCAGTTTCAAGGTATCACGGCCCAGGGCTTAGATTTAGGCACCTACTTGGTATCAATTTCAATTTACTTAAAACCTTTACCTACGTGTTCCTGAGAAAAAGTGTCTTGGAGGACAGACAGACGGATAGACTGAAAGACAAGACAAAATCTTGTAAGAATTTCCTTTTTCCTTTAGAGATATAGAACCCTAAAAATCGAAGAAGGCATTCCGTATAATCGATTACGAGACGGACATCTCTAATAGACAGATACAAACAACGTTCTCTGCACTCTGCATTATTTTTACCTTGACATTTCAACGCTAGTAAAACAACTACAGTCGATTCGATTCGGTTTTATAATATGTTCGATCGCCATGCACAGGTTTATTCAGTACCTAGGTATATTTATAGATAACCTTAGATACAAATGTTACAATCAACTGTATCGTTGTATGATAGGTTAAGCCACTTGTAATTGCGTGCCTATATCTATTGATAAATTAAGCTGTGTGCATACCTACGCTTAGATCTTTTGACCTGTGCAACCTACCTATACGTAACGAATTTATAGCGGTTTTCGTACATAACTAACTAGGTACTTAATAAATTAATAATATTCTCTAGAATGTTCTATATTGAACTAACTAGCTGTTGTTGTCCGCGACTCCATTTGCATAAGATTTGCGTACCAATAGCGGGAACTACTAATTTTGTGCCCTTTTTTGCTAAAACTTAGTTCCAAAGTAGGTATCTAGCATATTTCTCCAATTAGAATCGACACAGAAACAGTATCGACAGAGCTCCGCTCACACGAAGCTCCTATTCTACGATATTTTGGCACTCCGGCTGATGAAAATACCTTTCTTGATTGAAGTCGGAAAAATACTAAGAACAGTGAGAATAGAAATTTTGCTACAAGGATATAACGATTTTTGGGGAAGTTATCTAACCAACCGAAATAAACAGAAATACGGATTAAAAAGAAAAATACGTATAACGTTTTACGTATTTAGGGCTATTCCGTAGTTTGTCTTGGAGCCGCGGCAGTTGCTGCCAAACGCGCACTACGTGTCACCACTCTGTTATTTTGACTGAGTCTCATAGAGTAGTTGTTTGAAAGTAAGCAAATCATTTTCCCGCAAGCTAGGTACTTATAAGACACGCGACGCGATTTGAATTAACGTATAGCGATTACCAATGCGCTGTCTAGCCTTTCACTGTCGTTCTCGAATCCATTCAGACTTGATTTGTGTAATACATCCTGGTCTTTTTGTATCTTTCCTGTCACGGTCAATGACTTATCTATTAGAATTAGACACAGTACGATATTATGAATAGAAAATAAATAATATATGTTTAGTGCGGGTACACTCGAATCAATTGATTCCTGGCCCACCATAGACACACACTACTGTGACGTTAACTGTACAAGTGTACATAGGTTCTAACCTGCAATGCCATGTTACTCTAACTGTACATAGGCTCTAACCTACTGCATTATTGCATTGCTGTAAAAAAGAAACTTTATTCCGTTTATTATGACAACGTTCTGCGGTGGGTCAGAAATCGATTGGTCCGACCTTACCTACTTACCAGTTTCTTCGTATAACTTGGAATAAGCCACTCCTTATTCGTGAGTAAATCCATTTTTCACATTAAAAAAGTGTGTAAGTGCCAGAGTACACAGCGCGTTGCGGCACCGCACCGCAAAGATTTCGGCGTGTCGGTGGACACCTCCGTTGTTATGCGCGCAAAAATAGGCTGATCAATAAAACCAATATTCGTAGAAAAATTTAATTTACTTATCCTTTAATAATTACAACTATTGTCACATCTCAATAAAATATGGATACAAAAATATACGTTACTACGTTAATACGTTTTACTTTGGTAAGGAACTGATTATTTTCCAAAGGTTACGTTTTGTAGTTATAGTTGAAAATTCAAATACTGGGCTGTCCCATAAGTAAAGAGACAAAATTGAAATGAAAATATTTAATGAAAAAATACAATGAAGTACTAACATTTACAATAAGTCCAATTAAAAATGTTGTTTTATTTGTTAGTTTATATTAAATTTGCTTGTGCAATGTCTTTATGACCAATTTTTCTCAAGTTTATTGCTGCTAGCCTCATTATAGCTTTTCAGGACCTAGTTGCAACAATTCTAGCTAGTCTAGTCCATCGATGTTAAAATCCCGTCAAAGATTTAGGTTTTTCTGATTGTTTTTTATATTCTCGTTTGCATAAAGACCAAAATGTTTCAATATCACGAGCTTGGAGAACATTTGGTGCGTTACTTTGTTTTCGTATAAAGTCTTTCACCGCAGCCTCTAAATGTTTGGTGGCATCCGTCGCGTAGTGGCATGATGCCATATCTAGCCAGAATATAATTTCTTCCCTTTGATAATATTTATCAATGAAGGAAATTAATCGCTTTATTATAAATTTTCTCCGGTAAATGCGTGCGTTCATAGAGCCTGTGTAAATGTATGGTTCAGACGTATTACCACTCTGGTCTATGGCTTGCCAAACAAGGTATTTATGGAAAAATTTCGCCTTTGGTACGATTTTTTGAGAATAATCAACAGCATTTCGACTACTTGCGTGTCAGTATTGCTTCCATGGAACATCCCTCGGGTCCACGGGCACGTAGGTCTCGTCATCAATTATGAGAATTTTTCTCAGTGTTTTTTCATGCACTCTTCGGCATCCTCTTTTAGCTCGCGCTTCTTGATCTTTAATGTATTTAGGAGCAGATAATTTTACAAATGCTTTAAGCTTGAGGTCGTGTCTTTACATTCTAGTTATACTTGACTTCGATATTTTCAATTTATCCGCAGCGATTCTAATAGACATTGATGGGTTGTCTTTATGAACTTTTTTTACTTTATTTATGTTTTTAGCTGATGATACAGTGCGTTTTTTTCCGGGAATGTTCTCGTAAATATATCCGTGCGTTTCTTCAGAATGCTATATAATTCGATATAAGGTAGTTTTCTGACTCCGTCTGGAGAAAAATGCCGTATCGTGTCTGTTTTTCCATGAATTTTATAAAACTGAAAAATTCTCTTTGCAAATACTTCGTATTCAGCTCTCTTGATTATTAAAACTAATAAAATACTTTCGTGATTCCCGCGTATTCTGACAGATCTAATGCCAATGGCGGTCATGATAGTTATTTTTCCTAAAAAAGTAAAAATATTTTCAGCCAGATCAAAATTTCAAATTTGTCTCTTTACTTCTGGGACAGCCTTTATACGTCGTTATCTGCTCCCAAAGGCAAATTGGCATAGAACGTACTTAAAACATCAACCGAAGATATCAACGAAATAACAGATTATTAACGTACTGCCTCCACAATTATATCGTTTCCTCGTGTAGCATCAATTTAGTAACCAAGGTACTTATTTAAATTCAAAGTTATTTCATTGTAATTCTCGTGCATTTAAATTTAACCTATCACGCCAGGGTTTTACGCTCACTCCGAGAACATATGACGAATGACTGCAAAATTAAATTATGTAACCTCGAAATTGTCAACTGTGACAAACTGCTTTGTGTAACGAACTTATGAAATCGATTATTATTAAAGTCGAAGGCACTTGGCCCAGTACTGGTTCATGGCGTTGTATCGATGCATGTTCACTCCAACCAAACTATGCGCCTCATCGGGATACGACTGTAGAAGAAACAAATCAAATTAGCCTGTGTACAGCAGACACTTTTATTGGCAAAAACATGTCAGTCTTTTAATGAGACAGCTGTACTAATAGAACATCTTATTTGTGCTAAATAATGTAAAACAAAAGGTAATGATGGCTGAAACGGATCGACATTGGCCACGCTCGGCTCTGGCCTACGTAGCGATGACGATAGCGAGGCAAAATGGTTTTTTTTTATTTCCATGATGATTGGTATGTGTATTTATATCTCATAGACAGTGGCAAATACGTAGAACATAACATATTTTGATAGTTTAAAACGTTTATCACATGGCAACTCAAATTACTTCAGTTTTAGGTAGGTACCGTATTTACTTAGTTGCTTACCAACAAATTATAATCATTTTCTACTACACCCAAGACTTAACCAACCCACAGTATCTACCTTAGGTATATGGAGAAGGGCTGAAAACCAAATTTATTAGTATCAAATATACCACAAATTAATAACGAAACCTACTAAATAAGACTACTACCGTTAAATATTAATCGCTGGGCGATAACTAAATTGCTGAATCGAAACCAAGACCTTAAGCTTCACAATCAGGTTTCCTAACCACTGGGCTATCCGGCCATCACAATATGTCTACAAGGACAGAAAGAATGCCCATCGGCCTTCTCGACAACTGCAAATGCTGGAGATCGCTATCTCAATCTAACTTTCACACCATCTCGTTCCAAAGACCGATGTGCAAACTCTGTGGCAGGTAAAACATGAATGAAATAGTAGTTCTCACCATCTGTTCGAATGGTATATCGCGTTCCTGAAGAGCACGCATCAGTTTGGCAGCGTTCTGGTAATGCACATTGTCGTCAGCGTTCCCGTGCATGAGGTAGAAGTCGTGTCCTCGGAGCTTGTCTACCAGGAGAGTAACATCACCGGCCTCATAGCCCGCCAGGTTGTCCTCTTCAGTCGGCAGACCCATGTAACGCTCGGTGTACATCGTGTCTGGGAGCAAGAAGCATTCGAAATAAATCCAATAGAAAATGCGAGCAAAAATGTAGTTGTGTTACTGAAAAAGTTACCGTTAGACCTCCCACCATGTGTATTCACAGGACACGCGTATATTTACGCCTATAGGTACATAGTACTTACTCATCGGGGCTAGTGTTAGTATTTTTAATTTTAAAAGTACCTAGCTAAAAATCGTAACATAGAGACAGCCTATCGCCTACAATCGATAAAATTGCATGTTTAACGGTTTGACTATCTTCATAATTCGTTCGCATTATAACAACAAACTTCAGCATGAACTTTAATAATAAGTATTTATGTTGCCACTGGCTGGTAACAATAATTGCAGAATTATGTCCTGTTAAACATCCAATTTCCCTGTATCTTAGCCAATTTCCTAGATCGTGTGTGTCCACCAAAGGACAGATGTTATACACTTCTAAATCAACATACTGTAGTAGAGCCAGGAGGTGACGGGCGCGCCGGAGACGCCGCACTGGAAGAGGTGGTCGTCGTCGTGCAGCAGCGTGAGCAGCGTCGCGTAGCCGCCGTAGCTGTGGCCCCAGATGCCCACGCGGGACGGGTCGATGAACGCGTAGCGCTCCAGCACTTGTCTTTCGAAATTAAAAAATATATTATTCTAAATTGTAAAATTCTAAAATTCCAAATTCTATTTAATTTGTTTTGTTGGTAAATACTAGCGCCAGTGGTGGAAGACGACGGATTATAAAAGGGATGTTACATTTTCTTCACAGTTAGAATTGTAACTTTTTGCGTTGAATCAAAAGTGTCGATTTGTCTGGAGTCTGTATACAGCTCACACCAGGAACAGTTATTTGATTAAACCTTGGACAAGTACAGAATGTTAATTGGTATAATGCAGCCTTTGTTGTCCGATCGCATTAGATTTCCGGTAACATACGTACTCATCATGATTTAATACAACGCCTCGCCTTCATCTTCGTTTAAAATCAAGTGTCATATATTCTTGCTGTTTAACTAAAATTTTTTCAAAGGTTGAAAGTTCGTTTCTTAAAGTTTTATATGATCAGGGCCTGCTGAAACGTTTTTCAAGGACGCAATGACGCGTTTTCCTGTTCTGGTTTTCTATTACCAGGAGACGTCCACTCCGCAGTTTAGTATGCTCCGCTGGCGAGACCTCGTGAACGGTCAGGCAAGCAGGTAACGGCAGATAGAGACAGTAATATTTTACCCCTAAACATGTTAAGGAATGTACCTCCTGCACGATTAACCTATTTCATGCTATTAAATTGTGAAATCATCAGCTATTATTGTGTTTCACATCTAACGATTCCCATGAATCTTTCCACCAGATTTACCTGAGGATGACGAAGTGGTCTTCAATCTCGACGGTGCCTAGTTTGTTGTTGAGGGAGTACAGGATGTCCTGCCCCTTGAGGCCCGAGCCGCGGCCGTCAGCCAGCATGTAGATCACGTTGCGGCTGGTGGTCAGGTACGAGTGGTAGCCTGGCGAGCACATTCAAACTTTAAAAGGCTAGAATACTAAATTACTCTCTATACTTAAAGGTTAAATATAAACAGAGTGATGTAAAAGACATTTCTAGATTAGCTTGACATGTGCAACATGTCGACCTAATCTAATCTCGATATAAAGACATGAGTGTATCCGCCTTATTCATTTCATTACAATATGACACTCATTAGAAGATTTAAGAGATTTGGTACGTAAAAGCTGAGACTGATATAAAGACTGGGTCTGACGACAGAGTGAGTCTTACGGCAGTTTTGCACCTATTTAAGATAATCATATTAATATGTGACTTTTTTTTGTTATCAAGTGTATTTTTTCTGTTCTTATACTAAACTATGTACGCGGGACTTAATCACGATTTTATTTACCTTCTCGACGTTTCTGAACTATCTGTTGATTTTCACGAACCACACTGCTCTGAGAAGTCTGTTATAAATATCGCAAGATTTATGGGTCTAGATGTGAACTACATTGAAAAGCACCCGAATAAAGCAAGTCTTAAGATATTTACGATATTCTTCACCAATTCAGAAATCTCTGAAATTCAACGCACCAACAGTGAAGGTGTCGTAAACGGTGTTGGTGTTAGGTCCGGAGTAGACGTAGAAGACCATAGCATATTTGGTGTCAGGGTCATCGACATCAAGCCCTGGAGGCAGGAACAGCCTCACAGGAGCCGGGAAGCCGTTCTCCAGGGGAACGGTGGTGATGATGCTCCCAGGCCTGTTCTTGCCGATCAGACGGTTCCGAACTATGGCATTGTCCTCCCAGATAGCCAGGACCGGATCAGAAGCGTTCTGTAGGACGAATTAAAAATTACAAAACATAATATCCTACTCTTAATTAAATGTAAGGAAATAAACCACTTTTTTTACAGCCAACCTTTTGAGACAGAGGAATCTTAATTATTGAGACAAACAAAAAAGGGGCTACAATAAACACAGTGAAACCCATTTGTATGGAGAGATTTATACAGGGTTACTGGTAACTCGACGTATTCCTGGTAGGACTTGATAGAGGAGCTAAAATGCAATATTTTTAAGCCATCATATGTATGGCCGAAAATTAACGGTTCTTGAGTTATTGATTTTTTAAGATTTTTTTTGAATTTCCCAAAATTTTACATTAAAACTTTTTTTTTTTAAATTTGGCCGTCTGTTGCGGTAATTTTTTTATTATTTTTGAATTATTAAACTATTGTCAAATTAAAACAAGTACAAAAACCCTGACAAAACAAGTAAAAGTCTTCGAAATCAGCGAAAACATTTTTTATGTTTTATTAAATCTGTGGTTGTTGTTACTAAACTATTGCTCTAGTCGAAAAAAATAATATGACATCAAGTGTACAAATTGTTAGAAAAACATCTACGTTTCATCAGCTTTCTGAAAAGGTATCATAGTCCATAATAATCTTTAAAAACTTTTCACAAAACTGCCTTAAATGAACGATTTCATTTGCAAGTTATCACAAAATAGTATGGAAACTGAGACAGCGCAGCCAGCGGAACGTTAGCGCAACTGCCGCGGTCAACACATCTCCATACAATTCCGCGATGACTCGCAAACGAAATCGTTCATTTAAGGCAGTTTTGTGAAAAGTTCTTAAAGATTATTATGGACTATGATACCTTTTCAGAAAGCTGATGAAACGTAGATGTTTTTCTAACAATTTGTACACTTAATGTCATATTATTTTTTTCGACTAGAGCAATAGTTTAGTAACAACAACCATAGATTTAATAAAAAATAAAAAATGTTTTCGCTGATTTCGAAGACTTTTACTTGTTTTGTCAGGGTTTTTGTACTTGTTTTAATTTGACAATAGTTTAATAATTCAAAAATAAAAATAAAATTACCGCAACAGACGGCCAAATTAAAAAAAAAAGTTTTAATGTAAAATTTTGGGAAATTCAAAAAAAAATCTTAAAAAATCAATAACTCAAGAACCGTTAATTTTCGGCCATACATATGATGGCTTAAAAATATTGCATTTTAGCTCCTCTATCAAGTCCTACCAGGAATACGTCGAGTTACCAGTAACCCTGTATAATGGTGTCTATGAGCTAATATTACGCATTTATTGAATAATGAAAAATGTACATATTATTTACAACTTAAACCTAAAAAGAACTGACTATAAACATGCTTATTAATAAAAAAAAGAGAAAATAATAATAACTAAATTAAATCTAAAAAGGGCCCCCGTGGCATGGTGCCCAAAAGGCTGGCAGCGTTTCCCCTTTGAACAGCTATGCTGATTCTTTGTGAAAAGTAGCTGCCAGCCCGTTGGTCGCCAGTTGCGTCGACCAGGCGCTTTTTCAATTCATTAAAAAAAATAGTTGCACTGGGACCCCATGGACCCAGAGTCTCGATTCCTACAGCTATAAAGTTATAGCAAGAACCGAGACTCTGATATTTTAACCTTTTTTTGGTTTCCGCCGCTTCTGCCGCCGCGCCAGCTTTAACTGTGGTTCCGTGAAGGTGCGAAGGGGCCAGAGTATCCACGCAAGTTGCGTCCCAGACTAAAACCCGGCCCATCCTCCACGGAATCAAAGACATACCATCCGGTCTCTTGCCATCGTCCCGAGCGATGCCTGTTGGCTCTAAAATAGCCGGTACGTTCGCAGTGGCAAGGGACCGGCGGATAATGTCATTAAGCGCAGCGTGGCGAGAAAAGCGGCCTGCGCTCTTTTGGCAGGAAAGTCCATGGTGTCCGGATTGGTCGACGATGACACCACAGGGGCAGCGGTGTGGTGAGCACAGCGCAACCCCCAGCCTCAGCCCAACAGCAATCCTTAAAGTTTCTGGCTCCAGGAAGGTTCCGATACTAGCCGAAGGGTAGGCGTGGAGCCAGTCACCGGATTCCCTCCTTCCTGCAGCCAGAAGTCTCGCGCGATCTGGGCCTGAGCTGGAAATCAGAATTTTGGAATAAGTCAGTTTTGTCATGACTTCGTCCCAGCTCCGTTGTGAATTTAGATTTGTAGGCAGATTTTGACCCGGACAAGCCATAAGCCAAGCATTTCTACTAGTTCTATTAGTTCTCGGATGCTTTGAAGTGCAGAAAGTTGAGATAAAGAGGAAGCTTAACTCTTCATACCTTCACATCCCTGCGCTTTGTGGGAAGACTCCAATAGAGAGATCTTTCTCCAGGTAGATGTTAATCAGCTTGGGGACCAAAGTCCTCAGAAGTTGTATTTATGCAACCGATCTTCGAAACGTCGTTAGCGTGATGTAGGATCGTTGAGTTCGGCTATTTGACGAATGTGGCGCTTTTTACTTTTTGGCGAAAATCCTCCGATGATACCTATACTGCCAAACCGGTAACTAGGAGCTCAGCATTGGCAAGAGGCAAAACAACTCACCCTAGGGTTGACGATGAAAGTGGCAGAAGGTTCATTGGGGGACGAGCAAGTGATGGTCATGAAGGAACCGGCGCGACTGGCGGTGGCCGTGGCCCAGGTGCAGGGCCCTCCGTCAGGTAGCTCCAGCTGGCAACTGAGGCAGCGGGCCTGGGCGCCCACCGCGTGCACTTGGGACTGCCACGGGGAGTCGGTGACGGTACGTGTGAAATAGCTAAAAGAAGATTGTGTAGGTTAAGAGCACCCGAAACAGACGAGCGAAATCGACGAATGAAGAGACTAATGAATGTGGATGAAGCAAAAGAGGTATGTCGGGATCGTAGCAAGTGGAACAAAGTGGTCTCTGCCTACCCCTGTAGGAAAGACGCGTGACTGTATGTATGTAGATTGTGTAAGTCACGTCTAAATTCTTCCAGACATTTCTAAGGACTTTCTAAGGACAAAATTTTCCAGCCACAGTTTCCAACCAGGAACCCCACATTTATTTCACCTATCATGAAAGGAAACGTGTAATGTAGGTATGTTAAAAGGAATATACAAAGTATCTTCAAAACGCAATGTTGGAGCAACCTCATTCTATTGATACGCAGCTTGTGCATAATTTGCAAGTGACTTTTGTGAACGATGAAATCGTGGGAATAAAGAATAATTCTCTTTTTACGCAATTACCTATTGAAGTCATTAACGTTTGTCGCGTATTCAGAATTTTCCCACATTATTTACAATCTATTTGTTCAAATTGACGACTGTGCGTTGCATACTTCCTAAAATGAATCCTATTTCTTTATTATGCTCTTTCTGAAACCGCTCTTAAGTTTAGATACTCCAATCTTAGTGATACCTAGCCCTTAAGCTTCTGTTAGACCACAGTTTCATACTCACTAAGAAAGCGTGGACTCATCCATTCCAACGTAGTTGTTGACAGTGAAAGCACCAGGAGTGATGGAGCTGGAGACGATTTCTCCGTTGATCCTCATGCTGACGTAGAGATGCTGCCAGATGTGGCCGTCAGCCTGTTCCATGGACCAGCGGGTGGACACGTAGAAGTCCCCATTGCTACTGAACCGAGGGAGCGCGATCGGCACCCAGCCATTGGGCTGTTCTCGGTGCTCTTCCTCCTAAAGATTAGGAATAAACTTAAAACCGCTTGTACTAAGTTTTCAGGTGTTGGTTTGGTAGGTAAGGTAATTAGTTTTACGATAAAAAATAATTTCTCTGAGTCTAATTTAGTAACAAGCTAACACGTGCGGCGCGAATCGCCTCACGTTTTTTTACGTTTTTATGATATCGCTAACACTAGATTTTAACAATCAACAAATACCTACTAGGTGTCGGAAGATTTCGCCAGTAAAAAAATGGGTAAAAAAGTGACACGCTCTCGGCAAAGATGACTCTAAAATAATAAGAGTAGTGTCGGGATAGAACAACGCCTCCCCGTTTATTCCGTGGATGTCGTTAGAGACGACTAAAGATATAACTAGACAGGTATCTGTCACTATTATAACTTCCTTTATCTGTTTTAAACTTCAAATTGTTCAAGAGGCTGCGGAGCGTAAAATTGTAATATTTTTGTCTATTTCACGTGTCGTTTCCTCCGCCTACTCCGTTTGGGAAAAGTGACTCACGGGACACTGCCTAGTGACGACATTGCAGAACCTCAGCACGGTGTAATTCTGGCGCCTGTTGAGCCAGTGCGCTGCGATCTCGTAGGTCGTTGGCCAGATGATCCCTCCCAGGATGTGGTCGTCGGTCACGGCCTCTGGGGCCTCCAGGGTCTGCCAGTCCCAAGTGCCGTCTTGCACTAAAGCGCTGAGGTTTATGACGCGCAGGTTCACTGTTGGGTTCGTGCGTCCCACCTGAGGTGAAAATTTGAAAATGGAATGGATGGAATGTTGGAAATGGATGAAATGAATGGAATCATTGTCATGGTAAACACGCCTAAGGGTGCATTTAACCAAATGAGGATAAATTTAGTCATTCTTTACTCGCGAGTACCTAAATAAATTTTCCGTGAAAATAAAAAAAAATACAGCCGAATTGAATACCTCCTTTTTTTGAAGTCGGTTAAAAAATGGGTAGAGTTCTCGACATAAATCTTGGCAAGATTTTTTTGTACACGCCGGTAACTTAACAGTGACTTATTCCAAGACAATTTGATTCTGACTTGTTAAATCTATCCTTACAAAACGAAGAAAAACTTCAAACTTTGTCCTTTAAAAATCTAATGTTAAACGAAACGGAGTAATGTTAAACGAAACTTCTTGGCAATGGATACGAGACCGAGCAGTCCATTCATGAACCAGTGGGAATAGACTTCAATAGAGAGATCTTTCTCCAAGCAAATGATTGCCTGGGGACCGAATTCCACAGAAAGAAAGTTGGAAGTTGTGTTTATGCAACCGATCTTCGAAACTTCGTTAGCGCGGTGAAGAACACTTTGACAGTTGACGTTTGTGGAAGAAGTTCTACTACGATAGATGGCGCTAGGTTCACTACACTTTTTTTTAACTGACCTTAGGGTACTTGAGGTCAACCAGTTCAGGGTACAGGTCTTCAGGATCGCTCTTGTCCACAAAGTAGTAGTAGGAATAACTCTCAACTTCCGTGTCGTTGTATGTCGCGAATGCGAGGTACGAGCCGTCAGGGTTGAACCAAGTAGCTTGGCCCGTGTACATGACGTCCTCTGAAAGTCGAATACAGTAATTACGAAAAAGTCTGTAAAATAAAAAAGGAAGTTTGCTATGACAAGGAAGAAGTTTGAGCCCAATTGGAGAGATAGGCGGAATAGTAAGTAAGGTAAAACCAGGATAGTTGACAATACTTTATATATCTTAATACAATAAGAAAAAATCTTCACTTCTACGACGAGTACATTATTAATTCCGAGTCAACTATCCGATATAGGGGATTTCTGTGTGTGTGTGTGTGTGTGTGTATTTACCTAACAGAGTTCCCTTACTAAAAATGATTACTTAATCAAGTTTCAAATACTTACCATAATGTACGAAAATATTCCAAGTTTCACCTCAAAAACACAGAACGTTACACCAAGATTATTTTTAATTACGAGTAACTCTTTAATCACCTTCATAAACCCAGTCAGCGTGTCCATTGTAGATGACCCCGGGAATTCCATCGTCAGTCAACTGTATGGCTTCGGCCGCGTTCTCCGGCAAATAGTACACGTTGTTGTCCAAAACGTAGGCCAGGGAGTGACCGCCGCCGAAGATACAGAGCTGGAGTCGCTGGTGATCCGCTACCAGAGTCACCTCTCTGTGAACAGCAATCACCGATGAGAGCATTTAATCACCCTGTTGATATTAATGACGCTAGATAGCCTGAAGTTCTACTCTTCGTCTATAGGTGGCGTAGGAGTCACTGCCATGAATGCTGTACAAAGACCTTTTTTATGCCACAAGGAAAGCACACGAGTACATTAATTACTTAGGTCAATTTAATGGCAAGTGACTAGCATTGCCTACAGACATCTGCAAAGCCAGATTGCAGATCCGTTGCCAACCCAGAGTAATAATATCTCATCCTATTCTGGTGACATAAGGTGGCATGAAACATATTTATGAAAAATTAAAGTAAGTAGGTATATTTTCACTTACTGTGTGGCGATTTCGTAGAGAGCAAACTTGGCAGTTGTAGAATATCTGTACACCTGAAAATTAACAAAAGCTCTAAAAATGACGTTGCAAAATAACTTCACCAGTACCTTTTCGTAATCAATATACCTATTTAGGTACATATGCATTTACTCATAAACAGATATCTGCATATCATTTACAATTACTAGATATCTTTCTTATCATCAAATTCATCATTAAATGCCTGGAGATTATGTATTTATTGTAAGTAATGAAACTCTAACAACATACCAGTGATAAAAAAAATATTTAGATGTCTATAGAAGTGAGTAAATTTTGTCTTTTTAAAACTAAACAAAACTTAATAGGCAAAATTTACCTTTAATCAAACGATCCAGTAAGTATTCAGCGAAAATTTGCCAGTAAAAAATGCACAATGTCGTTATTATTTTAGTGATGGCTGAACGCGAAAACTATAGCCGAAAATATTTACGTTGTAACGTAGATAAGTACTAGCTAGGCTAGAAGTGCATGAAGAATAGTGTTTACCTGTTCAACTTCACTTGGAGCCAAGATGTATTCTCTGTCAGCTGAGAGAATTGGATTGGAAGTGTTGAGGAATTCCTGTTCAGAAAAAAAAACATAATTTGTAACAATCGACAGCCGATGACCCAACTATGCGTTCAAGAATTTATCCGCCGCCAACAAAACTTAAAAGAATGATAAGAATTTAATTAGTGGTGTTTAAAGTAAGACTTTATCTCGGATTTTTTTAATCGACTCTTAATTGAAATTTGTGTAGGTTTAATTAAGTAAGCTTAAATTGTTAGTCTGATACAGATGTTACTGTGGTACAGTCCCCGGCTAGCTTGGCACTTTACCACGGAAAAATCGGTCCGTGAACTTACCCCCACTACTTAAAACCTAGCCAAGTTACATGCCGGGGACTGAAGTATAAACAATAGTGACGATATTTACCATAAGTTCACCCGACACCAGCACTCGGCTTTCCAGTATGGAGGCATCATAAACGTAAATACCAGGCTCGCCGGGAATCACATATGTGAACTCCGTGTCTGTAAGCAAGAATCACACTATAGCTATGCACTATACATGGTCGCAATAATATGAAAAATTCAGTCGCGTCAAACTTAAATTCAAACCATTTGTTCCCATGTTTTAGGTACCTACATAAAAAATCTTAAATATTACCATACAGGATACAGGTAGCGCTGCAACATTTACCCTTGTAAGGGCACAGCAATATTACAACTATTAAAAATCAGTGAGAAAGTCTCCTATAGAGAGTTCTGTCTCCAGGCAGACGTTACGCCTGAGGACTGAAGTCAGAGAGAAAGTTAGAAGTTGTATTTATGCACTCGATCTTTAAAACTTCATGAGCGCGATGTAAAACGCTTTGATGACGTTTGTGGAAGAAGTTCTACTACTAGACGATAGATGGCGCTAGGGTCGCTATAAACCCATTCAATTCCGAATCTATACCTAAGCCTTTTGTAACATGGATAAAATAATACATACAACTGTCCAATAACTACAGAATGAAGTTGAAACCCTTGTTCACCTACTAGAACCCTCATCCATGATTCAAGATTCAACTTCGATCGCGATCACTCGATCAGCATCGGTCAGCTTGATCGATAAAATACTTAGATACGATTCGATCATTGAGGATAGAACCTATAGAGTACTAATGTCATCTTGGTCGTTCGGAAATTATTCCGCAAAACAATTGAAGTGATCGCTGTGCTCTTATTGGCCGGTCTAAGATCGCGCGTAACGCTAGTGCCTTTTTCTCTACGGTTATTGGCTCTGTACAGTTTCTGTGACAGTGACGGTGACGTTTAGTATGTTGAAATCAACAAACTATTTGCGGACCGGGGTTGCGAACATGGTTTCTCTATAGGTTCTATCCTCTATGGATTCGATAGGTAAATATAAATTAACTACCATTTTGAAGGGGACATGGCTATAATTAAGTCATCACGTCATCAGTCATAACGAACGCAATATCGATCGCGACATACAAATTCATAAATCTGAATTATTACAAATCTTATTATTTTTAATTGTCTAATCTAACCCAACAAAACCTTGCGTTAGCTTATGCTATGGATATTTGTATTTATTATGCTAAAATGGTTTAAATTATGGTTTAGCAGAAAACTGCAGTTGGAATTATGAAAATTTTGAATTATGTAGCATACATTATTTTGGGGTATTCCCCCGAAAAAGTATCCGGTATTTTTTTTTTCTAAAACGCCTGCACAAAAGTAATAGCAAAGCTTACCGGAAATCCACGTGCCGGTGAATCCTCTCTGTGAGAACTGGCCGGTCACGAACTCCTCAAGGGTGAAGGGGTTCTGCGCTGCAACGGTTGCCAGCAAGGCCACCAGACACCACCACGATCCTCGTACCTTACGATTTTAAAGCCAAGTGTTACATTGGCCTGTCCATTGCTAGTGTAGTGGTAGTGCAAGCAACACGGGAGCGGCATACCCTTCTCTACAGCAAGATTTGCTACTGTATGCGTCAAGGCACATGAAGTGCCGAATTATATCCATATTATATCAACCCTGCATCTAACCATTTTACCATTTGTATTCTAGTACTGGATACATGGCTGTATGTACCTAGTTCCACTGACGATTGTGAACTATAGTGTAGGTACTACTGCTAAACCGACCAACTTATTATTGGACGTCCTACAGCCGTATCTGGCTTATAGGATAAATTGTAATAAACACAACCTTGACTGTTTAAACATAGATTTAAACTAAGACAATATTTTTCTAACTTGACGTATCGTTTTTACGGATAGGATAAAAAATGCCATCATTCTCCTTTTCGGTTTAGGTTCCAAAGAGATAGAACCAGACCTACGTCTGATGGTAGTATTATCAAACCGCGATTAGAAAGGGATTGAGCACATATGTCATTTTTGAACTAAATGCATGATATGACATTGTCAGTGGTAGAGTATGCAGATAAAGTAAATTGTTATTTTGGTACAATGAATTTCTAAAGCATGAAAAAAATATCAAATTATGTAGCGTTTTTCTATTGATTTACGTCATCATTAAGAGATAATACTTCAGATCAAGTAGAGTTACTTTCTTAAACCTGTAGCATTTTAAAAGTATTTTAAATATTTTTTTATTTATGTATTTTTGAACAGCTACGGCAATTTGATAAAGCGAAATAATGAGGTTAGTGACAGATTTGTCAGATATGATATTACAATTTTTTATTTAAAAAATTACAGTATTTACCAAGAATAGAGTTTAAATATGCAAATCATATTCAGCTATTACTTCTATTATCTATAAGGGTCTGCACTTATGAAGATATCAAATATTGGTTTATAATTATATTTAATCTTTTAATAAGTACAATTGTGCTAACGGTACTCTCGAATCCCTTTCTAATCGCGGTTCGATAATAATTATTACCAGCTTCGTGGTAATAATGGTGGTGGCGTGCCTTGTTCGGACGTAAAATTAGCATGGAAAAGTAGTCCCTTGAAATGCCGTAGCATAAGCGGCTAACGGCATGCCCTTTAATGCCATTTTAGCGATAAATTGGTAGGTACACGTATATTCTGTGTTAAATGATATCTGTTCACATATTATTGATCACGTTTAAATTAGATGTAAAGTATAATAATTAAAATCAGTACTTACCATGGTTCCTGATGGTAATTTATCACTATTTAAATATATTTAGCAGCGGCTGACGATAGTAATTCGCCAGCACGACTACTTTAAAAGTTATCGCTGAGAATTACAGCTCTTATCCAAATGATAAAGCATATATCTTAAGATATAGATAATTTAAATAATTTAGGTGATAATCCTCATTATAAAACATTGCCTGTTAAGCTTGATAATAAAATGTGGAGCAAAAGCATAATAATCTTCAGTTCGAATAAGGTTTCCACATTAGATGAAAATGGCGTTTTTCTCGCCTATGCTCCAACCCATAGTATCTATTATTTTTTTACATTTTGTCGATGTAAAGCCTGGATTTTATAATGCTATTAGCCCAATATAAATAAAACATAAAAATGAATGAAAAATTGTTTATTGAATCATCATACAATAGAAGTTTTCGAAAAACAACTCGACAATGGGTACATGGGTACCAAATGATACTAAACTTCAAACTAATCTATTACAGCTGAGTGGGGCTTAATTCATAATTCTTACAAATCCACTTCATTATTTATACAAAACGACGATTATAGGTCCTCGTGTATTGGAAAGTCCCAAAAGTTTGTTCCAGAAGTGGCGAACTGTCAATTTCCGTTGTCAAATCACCATCACGGACTTAATTGTTCATAAGTTCTCCAGACATTTTTGGTAGATATTTTTTTCGTAGAAACAGTTGATTTTGAGTGTGCACATGATTTTTGGTGCTAATCTACGAGCTCAATACCTGACCGATATTCCGTAGATTCAGGTGTGTATATTACGTACACTTTTATTGGCCAACTGTCAAAGCGAGGCGAAGCACCTTTGGCCGACGCCAGTATTCGCCGACTTTGTTGGGTATGCCAGCGTCGCAGTCTCAATCCCAGCAGAGTCCCGAGAGCGTCCCGCCTGGCGTGTATCGAGCCGCGTCAGCGACGACGAATTAAATCATAGGATTCCCTCCAAGCGTGCCTTTCTATAACATGTCGTAGAAAATAAAATCAAGCTTCTCGTTCTCCAACATCTTGTATGTTTCACACGGAGCCTACTCATAAGACTTACTATAAACGACAACTTAAACATTCTTCTAACAATTACTGATATTTATAAAACTCAACATACAAGATTCTTCAAAAGGAATAAGTGCAACCTGGAAAAAAGCGTCGTTAGAACGACAAATGGATTAGTCGATATGAAAGTGAAGAGTTGTTTGTGTGAATGCGAGGATCTGTGTTTGGTGTGTGGGTGTGTGTGGAGTGTGAGATGAATGAGTGTGTGTGTGGGACGGACCATGCTAGTGGCGGCGGTGTGTGCGGCGCAACTCCTGCAGTCGCCGCTCATGCTCCGCCATGTGCTGACGCCGCTGTTCCTCTTTAATAGCAATCTGTAAAATCATATAAAAGCCATAAGTCATTGATACACAAAAAAATGTAAACAATATCCTCTGAACTTGCGTAGGTACACTACACATAGGCACTACATAGACTTAATCCTAAGTTGTAAGACTAGATGAACTTACTTTATAAAGACCAGAATATAGGGATGAAATTTTCAATTCCGTTACAAACTAGCAGTCTGGGTTAATAAAAACTTGCTTTATGTTAGCAAAACTAGATTCAACTGTAGGTAAGATATCACAAGTATCACAACACTTTTCTGTTTGGTGCACTTAATCTATTAAGATTGAAAAATAGAATTGTACCATTTCAGCAGACAGCGGTAGCCAATATATGCAAGGAGTTGTCTTTGTTTTTCTAAACAGATCATCCAAAAGTTTGGCAGGAGCTTCTTCCTCTTTCTTTTTAAACTTCTTTGCTGTAAAAACAATTAATATGTATTAAAATTGAGACTTTACAATTGACCAGACATAAAACAAAACTAGGGTTGAACAGAGGATATGAGGGTGAATAAAGGTCTTGTCCAACAATAGGATATTATATATACATATCATTGTTGGAGGCACGAAGGCAATGTGGAGATATCATTCAAAATATTATACAACCACTACAATGCCCATAACATCAAGGATTTGTTTAGGACCAGCGATAATACAAGCTTAAGAGGGCATTCTATTGACCTGATTCGGCAGCTCACTGCAAGCAACCCTAGAAAACACTTCCTACCCAACCGTGTTGTAAGCTTGTGGAATGAGCTTCCTGAGCTAGTGATAAGTGCGCCCTCAGTGAACATTTTTAAAATAGACTGGACAATTATTTAAAAGAACTGAAAACATAAGTGCATTGATATACACGTATCAGCTCAATGAGCTGCTAGTGTATCATTTCAATGATAATAATAATGATATAAAATTAAACAGATATAAAGGAGCCAGTGCCGGATGTTGCACCAATATCAAACTTTTTTTGCTTACATTAGCAGTCAGATATCATTAAAAAAAAATAGCGAAGTATTATAAACCATCTCAGTCTCTTACTATTTTGAGAGACAGCAGGTACAATCTTTATTTTGTTTTTATTATCCCCTAGAGCCATATTTATCACATAGCTTTGTAAATACTACATAACCATAATTTATATCATAATCACTGTAGCAGAATCAAAATGAATTAATTGGGTAAGGAAACAACCAAATTCAATAGAAGCATTATTTACCTGGCTCTGGGCTTCTTTCTGGCGTTCGATGTCGTCGCTTGTCTAAGCCGCGCTCCTCCCTCTTAGGTCGCTCCTTGTCTTTGTCCTTGTCATTTTTCCCGAAGTCCCATTCACGAACCACCGCTGCTTTCCGCTCCCACGGTTTCTCCTGCAAAACCAACACAACTAATTAATAAAACATTGTGTAATTAATAATAATATTTTTTTTGATAATTTTTAGGGATGGGCCGAAATTCGTTTTACATTCGGTTCAACCGAAGTTCGGCAGGTTTTACCGAATTTCGGCATTCGGCCGAAATTCGGTTCATAATGCCGAACTTCGGCCGAAATTCGTCACTTCATGATCATACTACATGGCTGGGCGAGCCAAAAGAATAAAATGTAATTCTAGTTTTATAAGCTTTTTAGAAACAATATTTACTTTTACATTTATTTCGGAGTCAGAAATAAACAAATAAAAGTCAGAAATAGGTATTAAAAAGTAGGTAGGTATTAAAAAAAATAGCAAATCAAAAACGCATGTCACGGATGACGCAATAATGAGCGGCCGGCCGGCTCGGTGAAGAAAAGAAGAAGAGTCATAACATCAAATTGCAACTGATCGCATGAAAAAGTCATGAACTGCCGCTTTGGAGAAAAGCGCGGGAATGTCAACCGAAGTTCGGCCGAACTTCGGCCGAACTTCGTATTCGGTGTTGTTTAATACCGAATGTTCGGCCGAAGTTCGAATTCGGTCCATTCTACATTCGGCCCATCCCTAATAATTTTCAGTATTGAATGAGTGTCTTACCAGCACTATTATCTAGAAATTGCAAAATAGATATCATAAACAATTAAAATGTGTGTACTGTCATTAGCCAGGTCCTCACTGACCGAGCTGGCTCGCTAGGCAGCCATTTCTGATGCGATTATGAGCCTTATGTGGAACAAAAGCATGCCCTCATGCGCTTGCCTCGCGAGGCGGCTCGGTCAGTCAGTTCACAGCTATTAATTATTTTTAAACTACTTAGGGCCGATTGTTCAATCACCAGATAAATTTATCTGCCAGTTAAAATTATTGCTATCCTTTTTTCGCATCATATAAAAGAAAAGTGACAGCCAACATTTATCGGACTGATATGTTTTATCTGGTGATTGAAAAATTAGCTCTTACTTAACTATACATAAATAAGATATTAAGGAGAATACCAACTTCTCATTCCTAGTTAAGCATATTAAGTAGTTAAGTAATTAAGAGGAAGCCCTCTTAATATTTGCATACTTTCATTAATGTTCCTAATAATTAAGTTCATTAGAAACCATAATAATATAATTGTGAAATATAGGATCTACATGTTTAAGATGTATAATTGTACATACATACATATTCTCACGCCTGTATTCCTAAGAGGGGTAGGCAGAGCACATGAATTCAAAAATCCAGTGCCACGTTTAGCAATTTCAGCAGGGTAACCAGATGGTTAAATGTGATGTATAATTATTAACCCATTCTTGGTCACTGTGCCAATTTGGGAACACTTAAAATTAAGGGAAAAATTTAAATTGTTGACGCTAAATGTAATATGATTGGGTACAGTTTTATAATAATAAATAAATCTCCACCTTGTCGACAATAACGTCGCTCCAAACTCTACCGAAAAGGTGAGAAAACTCGCAAAAATGCCTAAAAAAAAAAATTTTTTTTTTCTCATTTCCTAATTCCTTTTATCCTCTTTAATTATAAAATCAACAAATTTTTGATGAATCTCTGCTAGTTTCATTTTGACCATTAATGGGTTAATGTTTATAAATAAACTAAAGCTTTTAGGCTTACCACTTCTCCTCGTTCCCGTTTCATATCTTGCTCCCGAAGCCAGTCTTCCACGGTGCCAGGGATTGTGGTAGCCTGGGCATTGTCTGTCTCCTCATTCGCCCTAGCCTTGTCAAATGCCTCCTGGGTTGAGAAGTCCACTTGCAAGGTCTTGGGATTGGACACAGGCCAAGTGACACCATGCAAGGCATGCCTGGTTTCCACTGCTTGGCTGTAACAACAATGAAGCAAGATAAGATTTGTGCTAATAGAAAACATAAATAGCCAATGAATGGATAGGTACTGAAATGAGAACTTACTCTTCAGTTTCATATTTGACAAAGCATTTTGACTTAATTCTGTCAATCCAGAATCCATCTTCTGAAATTCTTCCAGTTCTTTGTAATAAGTTCTTTAGTTGAGGGAGAGTAAATGGTCGCACTAAATTTGTAATGTACAGGATACATGACTGCTTATGCCTGGGTGGACTTGGAGGCCTAGCAATAATACTGTCATTTTCTTTCACAATGGATATTCTTCTGTTAGCTGCCAGCGGCTCTCTAGATTTAACATTCTCTGATTCTCTTTCATACTCTTTTTTGTGATGCTCCACATGCTCAGTATTGTCTATGACAATTTTGGGTAGTACTGGTCTTTCAACCTTCTCATTGGACAGCACTCTCTTGTGCTGTTTTTTCTCTTCAATTACTTCTTCAAATTCCACAGGTTTCACATCTGGAATTATTTCTTTGAGTACATCTGTGGAAATAGTTATTGATTTCTGAGTGGTCAGTTTGGTGGATCTTGAGCCCCATCTCCTCTTCCTGCTGACTACAATGGGAGCTACTTGCCCATTTTGCACAGGTTCTTCTTGTGTAGATTGTGTAGATTCAGAGCGCTCCAATTCCCTACTCCTACGTCTCTCCTTGCTGCGCTCCTCTCTCTTGTGCTTCATTGATTGGGGTGAGACAGACCATCTCTGCTCCTTCTCAATTTTTTCAGAGCTATCTACAACATCACTGTCATTAGCCTTTGCATTCTCATTTTGAGAGGACTCCGGTTCCTCAGCTTTACTATTATTACTGTTATCTTCACTTTTACTTACCTCTTGTTCAGTTGTCACCTCCTCCTTTTCCTGGGTCCCTTCAGACTGCTCTGTCTCAGGTTTGCTATCAGCTGTTACAGTTTTTTCATTCTTTTCTTCACTTGCTTGAGACTCCTTAGTTTCCTGAGTTTCCATTTTTGCTTCACTAGTCGTACTAGTTTCATCAGATTGTTTACTATCTTCAGTCTGATCGCCTCTAGCCTCAGCTTGAGGTGACACAACTGTTGTATCTGCATCAGATGACTTTCCTTGAATATCAGTTTCTGTACTCTGATTATCACTTGATGACTTTTCACTCTCTCTGGGTTTTTCTGTCTTGTCTATTTTGTGTTCTTCGCTTGTGGTAGACATTGGGGTTTCATCCGAGACTGTTTTCGCGACAGTATCAGTGCTCTGTGTAATTTCATCATCTTTAACCTGCGGCATCTCAGCATCAGCCTCAGCTTCATCGCCCTGACTATCTTGATTAGGCTCAGGCTCATCCCTAGACGCGCGGGCGGCGCGCTTGGACCGGTGTTTCTTCTTACGATCTTCTGTGGCTTCAACGCTAGGCGTGTCGCTGGAGCTAGTTGCGCGGGAATGCTTCCTGCGACTGCGAGGCGACCTGTCGACTCGCTCAGGTGTTGAGGGCGGCCGTGTCAAACATATCTTCAGCTTTTGGATCTCACCCGTGTCACTAGGCACTTCTGCCGTCTTCACATGCCATACTTCGTGCGCATCTTCAGGCGAAACTTCTTTTTCTTTAGTCGGCGTCTGTGGTGGTTTCTTTTCGACCTCAGCAACTGTCGCTTCAGGTTCGCGAAGTGGACTATTATCTTCGGGCGACTCTTCTGATGATGTAGATTGCTTTCGCCGTCTAGATGTCCTGGTTCGCTTAAGTTTCTCTGTAACTTTTTTCTCTGGAGAAGGCTTCGCCTTCTTGGTAGCAGTGCGTTCGCTTTTACGACGCATCCTGCTTAAAATACCACACTTCTATTAAAGATTCTTTTAAAACAGTAAATAATGACAGTACACTGTTAACTTAATCTTCACTCCTAAAACTTGCTACTTTACAGAATAAAATAATCAATTCAATAACGACTAACGAGCTAAGTGTAACCAAACGAACGAACGACCATTACCGGAAATTCAATCAAGTTTACGCCATTTTGTTTTTTCTCTTTGGTAAATAATGTTGCCCGCACTAGGATCTAGGATTTTGTTTTGGTGTCAACCATAGACAACCTCTACTCTACTCGACACTCACTATACGCGGCAAATACGCGGGATGCGGTGTCTGTGCTTCATTCGCATAAAGCTGTGTATTCACTATCACTAGTAAATTTCGTCATCAGAATCAGATGTTTCCCACGAGCATGTCGCGAATGCAAAAGAACAAAAAATAATTTCAACAAACTACAATCATGATGAAAAGAGTAGGTACCAATGTGATGTGCTGATTTGTACATCACGCTACCTATAAAACCCTTACCAAACCAAGCCAAATGAGTCTTAAGCACGCTGTAATAATTTTATTCCCTACTTGAAAAGAAAATCAACTCTGACAAGCGAGTGCAAAAAAGATAGCCCTGACGAAATAAATACATACATACATACATACATATTCTCACGCCTGTATTCCCAAGAGGGGTAGGCAGAGCACATGAATTCAAAAATTCAGTGC
>BHDV01065455.1:598-18122 GCA_005406045.1 Adoxophyes honmai
CCTTGTGGGGGGCTTCGCCCCCCCGTCCCCCCTTTGTTCTACTGCCTTAGTAAATTATGTGGGATTGGCCTGAGTATGAAATTAACTTTATATCACGAATTAATTATAGGGAATATGCATTACATAGGTATAATGCAATATGCCCAAAGTATCAAAGTTTTGGCTTTTAATGCTTTGTCGTAACAAGTCATTTGACTATAAGTTTATTTTCTAATGTTTATTTTTCGTAATAAAACATTTGCTAAAAGACTAAATTACTGAATGTCATTTTTCGTAGTGATATTCTGCTGAACAAAAATTTGGCTAAATGAAAATTTGCGTATCGATTTTATGCGAAAGATTGCATTGGCACATAAAACATTTGGGAAAATCTGTTTGGGTAATGAAATTTGACGAAAATATTTTTGGTAAACCGACAGGATCCCAATAAAAACACTTTTTGCGATGTTAAACTTATGGCATATTTTGATCACAGGGTCAACATATACGCGGAGACATCTATGGCGGAGGCTGTTGAATGGTACACCAGCGCAAACGCGGCGCTGCTCAGCCATCTCACGAACGAGATCAAAGACACAGACAGCAGTACTATATGGAGGTACATGAAAGTATAAGAGATTATTCGATAATTATGCATTGAAAAAACGTATAAATTTAACTATAGTTATACTAAGGGGCTATAGTTATCAATACCCCCTTTCATAATAACATTTTTAAATAAATCCAACCGTCACCGTAAATGGTGATGTTGTTTCTATTGTGAAAATTGTAACAAACAGTAATAAATGCTATTGCAATAATTATTTCCAGTTCTACCTTAGAATTCCTAGAAAATCCAAATTATGTTCTTCAACAGTCAAAAGTTAGAGCGGTTTCGTACAAATACCACCAAACTCTCCTGTCACTAATTAACCACTTTCAATATTCAATTAAACAAAAAATTAAGTCTTTATACTGAAACTAGCTTTTGCCCGCGGCTCCGCTCGCGTTAATTTCGGGGTAGCACAGAAGAGATAGCTCATCCCATATACCAATTTATAGCTTTCTACATATAAAATTGCGGTATTCTCCACAAACTTCCACCTCTCACTTTAGTGAAATGGGGAGTTTTGAAGAGACAAAAAGTAGCCTATGTCACTCTCCATCCCTTCAACTATCTCCACCCAAAAATCACGTCACTACGTCGCTTCGTTTAGCCGTGAAAGACTGATAAACAAACAAAGTAAACAAACACACTTTCCCATTTATAATATTAGTATGGATTTTAATTTATATCCCGTGTGGTGCCGGGTTAGAATAGCACCTCCCCCTTTCTTCCCGTGGGTGTCGTAAGAGTCGGCTCTGGGAAAGGGTTAGTGTATTGTGGGCGATGGGCTAGCAATCTGTCACTGCAGTATCACGTTTGATCATCTGGTTGCTCTGAAATCGCTAAACGTGGCACTGGATTTTTGAATTCATGTGCTCTGCCTACCCCTGTGTATTTTAATTTTGCGCGCTATTCGAGGGCGTTTTAGTAAATAGTAAAAAGACAATTAATCTTCTTTGACGAATCAAAGCTGAAGAGTTTGTTTGTTTGTTTGTTTGAACGCGCTAATCTCAGGAACTATCGGTTCGAACTGAAAAATTATTTGTGTGTTGGTTAGACCATTTATTGAGGAAGGCTTCAGACTATATAACATCACGCAGCGACTAATAGGAGCGAAGAAAATATTGGTAAATGTGGAAAAAACGGGGGGGAATAGCATGGGAATAGTCACTCATCCACGCGGACGGAGTCGCGGGCACAGCTAGTTATTCATAAACCAACAATGTATCAAAACATCTAAACATCCAAATAGGTTTTATGTGGCCAAGTGGCTAGCTGGCTGGTGATAATATGCCGTAAATAATGTCAAAATTTGTCAGTTCAGTATAAATTTTGACAGCCGCGTATCTTAGGGAATAAGGGTTAATTTATTAACGAAATGTAAGTAACTTTCGCCGTAACGACATTAGTGCTGAATAATATAAAGTACCTATTTTACTCGCAAAAAAGCGGGAGACGTATGAAAATCAGCGGCGCTTCCGTCGTTCTTGAGCTAAATAGAGAAGGTTTTAATAAAAACGCGTAAGATGTATGAAATATTGCGGCGCTTACTGTTTTTTGGAGTTGAAAAATTTGTATGGGAGAACGATTTTTTAGTTTTTTAGTATGTTACACTATTTTTTTCCACACTTTCTCATCTTACAAACCTTCCCTGAACTTCAACGAACATTTTAAAAAAAGAATTGGCCAAATCGGTTCGTGCGTTCTGGAGGTATTTCGTCAGGAAGGAAAACACGACTTATTTTTATATAGTAGATTAGCTCGTCTTGTTTGTAATGCACATTCTAACAGCTACTGCCATGGCACGAATGGGCCCAAAACATTTTGAGCTAATCTCGATATTAAGACGTATAGTTTTTTCGTTTTATTTCACTACCTATCATCAAATTACTTCACTCAACGCAGTGTGTTACTTGTGTTTATTTTTATTTTCCAGATACTTAGTAGGTTTTAAAAACCTGCTGCGAAGTATAGAATGCAAAGGCATAGCCTCTTACCTAGGCATCAACTATTTCGGGCGTGGCTACCTACAACCACGGGCACACGAAAGGTAACATTAGAGTTATTAAAGAATAACAACACCAACTTAGGCGCAGCGCAGACGACAGTCTTTTTGTGCAGTCATCAATCAAGTCTGCAGCGCACAAAAAGTCTGCGTGGATTGTATGCATTGTGCGGACTTTTTGTGCGTCGTGTGCGTTACTGAATATAATTCCCGTAGATTCTATTTTCACAGACTAAAAAGTCAGTCGCGGATAGATTTTTGTCTGTGCAGGGCCTCAAAGAGCATAATAATTATGTCAAAACCTCCGTTCCCATCGTGTTCAAATTTACTGAGGGGTCCATTCGACCCAACGAAAATGTAATTTAGTGTTGAAATAAATCACCGTTATGAGATTTTTCCAAGTGGAATTTACCCGCGAGTAAAGAGGAACTTGTTCTATTGTTAAATTATATCTTGATTGGTCGAATCGACCCTAAAAGAATAGCTCACTATGTCGACATAACTGGTAAATAAAGGTCGACTTAACCGAGTTTCCTGCGTCCGTAAAATAAAAGTGATTTTGATTTATAAAAAATACGTTACGTAGTTTCTTTGACGAAAAAAAGTAATATTCAGAAACTAAAAAAACTTTATGTCCATAGATTTATAGCTCACATGGTGCTGGGTAGAGACCTACTGGACAATACTTTAAACCTAGTGCCTTCCCTCATCCCGCTCCACAAAGACATCAAGGAAGACAGTCCAGAGTACAAGGAGTTGGAGAAAAAGTAGGTACCTATTCATTTTAGTATCAACTTGACAGCTTAGCACGACAAGAAATAAGATTACTCTTCAGCCTTAAGATTGTCTATTGCTCACCTATTTAGCTTGTTTTTTTATGATTTATCGATATGAAATGAATATTACAAGTCGATAAATAAGAATTCCCTATGACAGTTCAACCGGCCTTAGGTGATCATCACTTTTCACAGAAAATCCTTTGTCAGTTCTATCAGCGGAGGTCCACTCCGCGTGCAAGACCTTTTGAAAGTTCTACGCCAGGGTAACGGTAGAAAGACCAGCAATAAACGCCTAAACATGTTCACGGTGGACCATCTATAATACATAGTATACCAATTCTGTCTGTGGTACTATAAGCTAGTGGTTTTGACCCCAGGAATCAGCAGATCGTGGACAACAGGCCACAAGCGGGCAGTGTCGCTGCCGCTATCTCCTACTTCGACCAAACTGCGA
Organism: Adoxophyes honmai; assembly: GCA_005406045.1. Lineage (NCBI taxonomy): Eukaryota > Metazoa > Arthropoda > Insecta > Lepidoptera > Tortricidae > Adoxophyes > Adoxophyes honmai. The sequence continues at coordinate 4,423 of BHDV01065455.1, forward strand.
CACTGCTTGACAAGTTACGTGCCGTGCAGAAACAACTACGGGAGTACATTAGGTGAGCTTTGGTGTGCAGCCAGAGACATAACATACCGATTAATTGCATTCAGAATTGCATGTGCATCGTGCGTTCTGTACATAATGTGGAGCTTCACGCTCCTCACGCTTAACGACGCTTTAGTGACGTGAAAAGTCGATGAAATTCATCGATTTTAATACAATATGTACGAAATCTTATTTTGATTTTTGCGATATAAATAAATCACCTTTTTTGTGGTGTTTATAACTCAAAAACGGCTAAACCGATTCAACTGGAAATTAGTAAGTTAAGTGGGTCAATCAACTATTTATATGTCCCTGGTTGCCATGGTTACGTCTCCTGACTAACCGAGTAAAATTTTGATTTTCTAGAGTATAATCCGCTATAAGTTAAGATTCTTTTTACAGTTGTACGCATTTCTTTATGGCGCATCTCATGAGCATAGAACGGGACCTAAATTACAACCTTTTTCTAAGCAACTCTATCACAGTTGTCCCCTGACTTACGGGACAGAATAACAACACAAAATAGTTGATTGGCCCAAGTATCATACCTATGTAGATATGATACTTTTTTATCCCGTTCCCGTGGAACGTGACAAAAAACTGTTATGACGAAATGCGGGTTTTAATGAAAATGATCTTATTTTCCTTGACCTCGGCATGACGCGTGAATGTCTGGACAGATATAGTTGAATTGTTTTTCCTTGTATTTTTATTGGCGTTGTCATCTGCTCAAACAAATGAAACCTAATAACAGTGAGAAACATTATGACATCACGCGTCAAAACTTCTCATTTCATTACATTTTAAACCCACTTTTCTGGCCAGGGACTGAGCAGGGCCACAAATGGCCAACAGGTGTCGAAAGGGTTCCGCATATTAAGCCATGTCCCATGTCCATAAAACTTCGTTAGGAGTTAACGCAACCGTATAAGAGCGCGCTAGTTGGCATTAAAAGCTCTAGGGAGAAATGTTCCTCTTTATAGCCTCTTGACACTATTATTCTGTTATACACAGCCTCGTTCGTTGGTAGCTGCGGTTCTTGTATCTTTTTAGTTGTAACTAGCTTATCACAGAAGAGATAGCACACATACCAATTTTATAGCTTTCTACATTGAATACTTCCACTCCTCACTTTAGGGAAATGGGGGGGTTTTGAAGAGACAAAATGTAGCCTATGTCACTCCATGTCCTAAACTATCACTACCTAAAAAATCACGTTAATCCATCGCTCCGTTTAGCCGTGAAAGACGGACAAACAAACAAACAAAAAAACAAACAAACAAACAAACATACTTACTTTCACATTTATATATTGGTACGGATTCACTGATTTGACGCATCAATTTCGAATCACATACAACATGCATACATCAAGCATGTCCCTTATGGCAGGTAGAGCTCACGTAGCAACATTTAGCATAATGTCAGTTCTAAACAGTAAATGAAATTAGTACGAGTACCTAATGTACTTAAACCTATTTCCTTAGTCGCTTCTTAGGACATCCAAGATAGAAATGGAGAGGTGTTATTCTAAACCCGACACCACACGCGTCAATTCTGAATCAGCTATAAAAAAATCATGAAAAGTCTTAATTCAGCCAGTAATTCAAAATTTAGAAGTCATTTTGTCCTAAGTCCTCAGTTATTTTTTGATAAACAAATTACAGTCCCCTACATTTGACGTAAGAAGATTTTAAATAGCGGGGGTAGTATCGCCCATAGATTTCCACGGAAAGAGCGATGTCCGAAATTACCCCCATTACTCAAAATCTTGCTAAGTTACATTTCGGAAAAAACAAAAAACTAGATCTTTGTCTGGGTCTCAAGCATTAAGAGGACAGGAGTCGCGCCACTTCTCCACACAATACGTAGTCCCCTTTTTCTCCGTGCATAATGACATTAGAGCAAAAAAAAAATTCATTAAATTTGTATCTGTTGTGCCTATGCCCATACGATTTGCTTTTATCGATTTTCAATTTTTTTAATTTTTTTTTATTTAGAGTAGCGATAAAAGCAAATCGTAGGGGCATAGGCACAACAGATACAAATTTAATGTTTTTTTTTTTAAGTCTATACTAATTACTTTAGCATCTTAAGAGGAAATGGAGCGGTCACATTTTGTATGGAAACGTAGTCCCCTGATTCCTCGCTGGATATTACCCGTAGAACAATGATTTTTTACATCAACAATCTAATGATATATTAGCATGTTCCTATGTTTTCCTTTTTTTCTTTATTGAATTATTAAAGGAAATATTAACCTTCAAAAACATGAAAAATTGGCAAGTTTTTTCCGTTGTGTTCAAACCTCTAGAAACCAATTTTAACACAAATATATCAAAATATAAGAACATAGAAACACAGTTATAACATTTCTTAAACATTTAATGAAAAAACATATTTAATCGGTTAAGTTTTGGAGAAGAAATCAGGGGACTACGAAACGTTGTTTTTGAATAATTTTCATAGGTATTTTCGGTCTGAGCTGTTGTTGTTCTTATCGCACTCGACGTCGTCTAGGCAGGTCACGGCGCGACAGCAATAGATTTAGCAAATACCTATTTTTCAATTCCTTCGACCGGCATATTTCCTCTTAAAGGTCATGCGTCAAGCAATCTGAGTTTACTTGCACCTGATCAAACAAAGGCTTTCAATATTAATCTTAGTCGCCGCACTTACAATCGATTCACATTTAATTCGATACGTGAGTCGAGTAGAAAACCAAGTCTGCACGATCTTAAACCTTATCTCTAGAAACAGACGTTCGTTGGAAAGTTCACTTATTTCTTTGTTGTATCTAGACGCGTATAAAATTCTATTAAAGATATTAGCTGGGGACTCTGTTGATTCAGTCCCATTGATTATGAAGCAGTTTGTAAACAACTGGGAAATGAAACTGTTTCTTGCAGCGATCATTTTATACGTATGAATTTTAGCAGCGGTCTGTGACGCTCGCGGTGCAAGCCTGTGAGCCCGATGCTCAATTGTTTCTGCCGCTATTTCAGAAGTTGTTTGCACGTTTTACCAATATTGTCTTTGAGTATTTTTCAAACTTACTAGGTATCTATTCTATTGGGCATTAAGCTCTAAACGCATTGACAGCTGAAGCGGGGTGGCTTTGGAATCAAACGAAGCACATGGCACAATCAGAAATAAGCGTTTCGTACGTAGCATTACGCCACTGTTCAGTGCCAACCCTCTTCCGCTGTCAGCGCATTCGGGGTTTTAATACACTTATGTTTTCTTATGTAATTCGCTGTGCGGATTTTTTAATAAAACAACAATTAACTGGTATTTTCCAGAGAGGGCGTCACAGAAAGTTTAACAGAAGCGCGGCGAAGTGAAGCAGTTTGCGCGGGAATTTTGATCCTAGTATGCGTCGTGTCGCCCATCATCATAGCGCTAGTTAGGAACGCTGTTAATACTATACAGGTCAGTATCGAAGATACATGCGACATAACAGGATATATCTTTATTTAAAACTAGTGCAGGGAAAGACTGTGGGAAAGACTCCAAATAGAGAGATCTCTCTCCAGGCGGATGTTATGCCTGGGTCAGAAGTCCACAGAGAGGAAGTTTGAAGTTGTATTTATGCAACCGTTCGTCGAAACTTCGTTAGCGCGGTGTAGGATCGTTTAAATCGGCTATTCGATGCATGTGGCGCTGAGGCGCTACAACTGCAGGGGATCTCTCTCCAGGCATATTTTATCTAGTGGTATCTCAATCAATTAAGAAACTTGTAACGCCACTAAATTCGGAGAAAAATTGTTTAAGTAGGTATCTGCTCTATTTCTGTTTTCCAAATCTGTGATTCAAAAATTAAGTTCTTCAATTTGAAGTTAACCCGACCACTGGAGATGAGCCAAACTTGCATGAAGAATTACGAAACATGAAGATCTACTTAACTTTTCAGGTGTATGCCACAAACTTAGCAGAGAAGGCGAGTGAGTTAGAATACGAGAAAGAGCTGAGCGACTCGCTTCTCTACCAAATGCTGCCAGCTACGGTAGCCAAGCAACTCAAGCAGACTCAACAGGTATTCTGCAATGTAATTTTCAGAAGTTGCATGTCGCTCGTATAAGGGTCCATCGGCCACAAAAAAATTTAATACTTTTTCTGTGGATTTAATAAGTAATTTTCTGCACTTGAGTCAAAAATAACTATTTTTATTTAATATCTTTTGTTTCCCTTAGGTTCCAGCTGAATACTTTGCATCGGTGACGGTATATTTTAGTGACATAGTGGGTTTTACCGCAATTGCTGCCGTCTCCACTCCTTACCAGGTAAGACAAAGACATTTTTGTGTTCATGCTGTTTTTAGAGCTAATTTTTCAATCACCAGATAAAACATATCTGTCTGATAAATGTTGGCTGTCACTTTTCTTCTATATGACGCGAAAAAAGGATAGCAATAATTTTAACTGGCAGATAAATTTATCTGGTGATTGAACAATCGGCCCTTAGTCAAGTATGAACCTTAAAGTTTTATTGTATGTTTTAAATTTACAATACATACATAGTTACATACATTTATCACGCCTGAATTACTAAATGAGGTAGGCAGAACACACGGAACGCTAGATAGACGTTTTCTTCTCTTGATGTTTTCTTCTTCAGGTTATAAGCTTCCTGAACTCAGTGTACAAAGTATTCGACGAACGCATCGAATGCTACGATGTTTACAAGATCGAGACTATAGGCGACTCCTACATGGTTGCCTCGGGCTTGCCGGTCAGAAATGGTATGCTTTTGATGTTTTTCATCAGTTTTCTAGAAATCATACATACATACTGTAGGAAGTTTTCGTGTACATGGTTGAAATAGGCTGATTGTAATACTATATTTTGAAGATATTCTCTTAGAATGTTTTCTCGTCATGAACCGTAACTAAATTTTGTAGTACTTACATAATAAAATTGATTTCATAATCAGCTGTGTTTAGTTGTGCCCTATTTTTGGCTTAATGTGACACTTGTACGAAGCCCGTCTCAAAATAAAATAAATAAAAAACCGGCCAAGTGCGAGTCGGCCTCGTGCTCCTAAGGTTCCATACCAAAACCTACAAAAAAAAGTGGCTGTGACATACGAACGGACGGACAGACGGAAAGACATGACGAATCTATAAGGGTTCCGTTTTTTTGCCATTTGGCTACGGATGGACGGATTTGGCTATTTGTTTGTTGAATGGGAGCCGTGTAAATAATTATTTTATTTTGTTTTTAGTGTTTGTTTTTATAGCGGCAATAGAAATACATAATCTGTGAAAATTTCAACAGCCTACCTAGCACGGTTCGGAAGATACAGCCTGGTAACAAAAGGACGGACGGATGGACAGCAAAGTCTCAGTAATAGGGTCCCGTTTTCACCCTTTGGGTACGAAACCCTAAAAAAGTAAACCGTAGTAAACATAAAACTACCGTGAGACTCACTCATAGTGAAATAACGGATATACTCACGTTTTTATACCGAGATTAGCTCGACATGTTTCGGGTCAATCCGTGACCCATCATCTAGAGCTACGCGCCACGGCAGCGGATAGACGCGCACTCAAGATGATGGGTCACGGATTGACCCGAAACATGTCGAGCTAAACTCGGTATAAAAACGTGAGTAGATCCGTTATTTCACTAAAACCGTAAGTAAGTTGTTCTCATAGTCCAGGGTTTCTCAAACTTTCGGCTACGCGAACCCCTGTTAACAAACTTTCGGTTTCTCGAACATCTTACTCACTAATAAACATCACCCCCCCCCCTCCCCCCAAAAAAATACATGTCATGTGGAAGAAAATAAGGTTTTTATTAGGTAACACATAAAGTACCAAAATAAATGTCTTTGTAATATTAATGTGATGGGTGTGCTTTGTATCTTGTCGAAAATGGATTAATGTTAGGTAGGAGTAATTTTGGACAATTTGAACCTTAATTCTGACTCATAGTGAGAGAAGCCGATTTCTGTATTCTGATCTTGTCGCAAACCCCCTGCTGTCGAATGGCGAACCCCTCGGGGTTTGCGTACCCCACTTTGAGAAACCCTGTCATTTAAATTTATTGTTAACCAGGCAACAAACACGCGACTGAAATAGCAAGTATGGCGCTAGAACTTCTAGCTGCGACTGCGCAGTGCCGGCTGCCGCACCGGCCCGATCAGGTACTTAGGTAACTGTCTCAGTGTATTGTATTTGCTTGCTTTCGCTTCGCTCGCTTGTATTACGTTCATAATAGACGTTTACTCACGCCCGTGTTCCCAAACGGGTTAAGCAAATCATACAAAACTATGACTATTTCCTAAGGCCCATGGTCCTACAAATAGGACTAATGGTTATAATAAGTCAAATTCAAACGATCATTTGGTGCTGGGCCTTAGGAGGCCAGGTTTAAACAGATAAAAAAGGTATAACAGTGACAGGTTGCTAGCCTGTCGCCTAAAGCATACCTAAACCTACTTATTTCCTTAGTCGCCTCTGGCGATATCCTCGTCGGTGCATGCTCTAGCTTATTTTGTTTGGCAGGTAAATGCTACACTACCAACAAATGCAACGCATCGTGAAAACGGTGCAGCGGTTATGTGCGACTCTCCCCGTCTCCTCCCTTCCCGGGAGGAAAAAGGGAGAAGCACATACTCACTTAAAACCCGTAGGCCTAGCTCCGTGCTACATAGGTACCATCGCGAACAGGGATTGTTGAGCCACTTACCTATGTTTGTAATTTGGTCGAGTAATACTAATCCAATAGATAACATCTGTCAGTCACATCAATCATTGATTACAAGTCAAAATTGCGATCAGTGCCAAGTGGCTCAACAATCCCTGTTCGTGACTGTACTATACATCTAACCTACTCATAGTCACTTCAATGAGCTGATTCGCTTTTCTTTGTCGATGATCCCGATTCTTCCACGTATCTCCTAAACTTCGATTCGATCGAAAAAAAACCTATAGCAATGCGCTCTCTTGCTTAAAAATATTTATTAAATTAGGCGCTTCGTAACTAAATTTAGTGTTTAAATTCAAAGAAAAAATATCGTATTTGAAAACCTAAAAATACTCAATAATCAATGCATTTGTAAAATGTAAGGAATGAATACATTCAGAAATCGCACTTGAGTGACATTGGCCAGAATTATGTTCGTAATTAACACTAACTAGTATGCATTAAGAACGAGAAGTCCTTTTATATGTGTTAAGCTATGGCTTTCTTAGCTATTTATCTTCTGCATGTACTTAATAGTTAAGTACCTACACTTTTTCAAAGCTTAAAGAAATAAGTAGACTTGTCTGGTTCTACCTCTCCGGGGTCAGTACCTTATGTCAATGGGTAGTTTATAGGTTTCGTTCTTTATATCCAGTGAGAATTGTACTAGAATCCGACCACGCTCAAACTCTAAACAAGTTTAGGTACTTAGGTATATAAACTAACCACGTGTTATATGAATGCATATAAATAATATTATAAGAAGTGATCGTGAATTTTATAGCAAATGCGGTGTAGCATAGTAGAAATAAAGGAATTTCTATAAGTATTTCACTGTATTAAATACACGACATAAACATAACTATAAGGTAAAAGTACCTACCAATGCTCGACGCCTCAACACCCAGTAGATGACACCCATCTGTTACCTGTCTTACTATGGCATAAGGTTGCAAGTGCCAAGCTGCCAAGTATTGGGTCAGTGTCGAGCACATGCAGGGACGTTTACCTTAACTTATAAGTTTTCTAGAGAAATAAATAAATAATTCTATCTATAATATGACAGACCACTTTAAGGCATTAATGATGCACCGAAACATCTATATACTTAAGTAAAAAAATGTAACTAAAGCTAACTAATCTAACTAACTAAAATCTGAGGACAGTTTCGGGTACTCTTGACCTCACCTCTTTTGACGACCGATTTGGTCGCTTTTTTCTTTGATTTTATAGTTAATTGATGGCTTCTAATTAACCAGACGCTGTGCATGAGGAGCGGTATCCACACGGGGCCTTGCGTGGCCGGCATAGTTGGCAGCAAGATGCCACGATACTGCCTCTTCGGGGACACCATTAACACTGCAAGTCGGATGGAAAGCACTAGCGAACGTGAGTTGAAAACCATACATACAATCACACCTGTGTAGAGAGTAGGTAGAGCTACCTTGCCTTACAAACAGCGATCCACCCTCAACTTTCCCCCACCACTTAAAAGCTGGCCAATTTCGTTGCCGACCACTATAATAGGGAATGGATGATTTTTTTAGATATGCTTGATTATTTTTCTAATGATAGGAATAACCTTCCTTAATCACGGGGCAAAGTATTAGATTTTTCCGATGCGCGATGTATTTTATAAAAATAAAAACATTTTACCCGGTCCCGTTTTGGACTACTGACGCCTGATAAGATTTATTTCACAAGTCCGGTTCTTTAAAAAAAAAAAACAGTTGTTTGTATCTGTGGTACATCCACAATGTCATTCCGAATGACATTGACGGATATTCAGCCCATTCACGATAGCTCCGGGACGTGGGCGAGACCCACATCCAAATAGAGCGACGCCGGTAGTATTGGATTTGCCCATTGACTGGCGTCGCTCCGGCTCTTCAGTTCTCAACAGTATTGCCAACGCAATGCTAAAATTAAGCCTAAAATATGTTAATTGTCGTAAAATAATGCTAGAAAATATGCAAACATTTTTTTAATGTCAATTTAAACAGAACGTCATTTAATTTTATAATATTATTATATTTTATAGTATTAATTTTATAGTATTAAGTATAAATCCAGTTGTCCTAAAACTACCGGCGTCACTCCGTTTGGATGTGGGTCTGGCCCACGTTTCGAAGCTATCATGAATGGGGGGCATTTCATATCCATCACTGTCAGTTTCAAACGTCATTGTGTACCACAGATAAAAGTAGCTGTTTTTTTTTAATTAAACAGGCTTATAAAAAATGTCTTATCAGCCGTAATGGTACCGCATCGGGGGCGGGTAAAATGTTTTTATTTTTATAAAATACATCGCGCATCGGAAAAATCCAATACTTTGTCCCGTGATTAAGGAAGGTTATTCCTATCATTAGAAAAATAATCAAGCATATCTAAAAAAATCATCCATTCCTTATTACGGACATTTTCATACAAGACACTTTTTTGTCTTTTAGGTCGTTGATTCAAAAGAAACATTTTTTTTTTTTGAAAAAAGATGTACCAGTTATTTTCCCAACCGAAATTAGTTTCTTAATTGGCGAAACACGTTGTATAATGCATTATGTATTCTGCTGCATTCACCCAGCTATATGTTACAGTCCATTCATACTCCTGTGTCTGGTGAATTCTGGCATTGTGCCACTAGACCGCGCCCACAAATATAGCACGCCACTCTGGAATGTAAACGATGCAGCGGTCTGTATTTTACGAACATTCGTAACCCGTAAATCAATCTAGACAGTCTCGTAATATCACATTTATTTTATTATTTTCAAAAAATATAATATATGTTCTCTAACACTGCCATTTTGTGAGATTACACAAAATCATAAGAAGCATCATCACAAAGTTATTATTTATAATTTTTAAAATTGCTTTCCGTTAAACAAAATCCTGTGCTCCTTCTCGTGCATAGTTTTATCTTCATGCCAAATTTCATTGAAATCGGTTTGGTGGCTAAAGTGCAAAAAGATAATAGACAAACAGACAGAGCGACTTTCACATTCAGGCCAGAGACTAGTAAATAAACACTGACGACGCCAATTAAACGTGTCCCTAAATTATTATGAGTTTCAGTAGATTTTGCTCTGTCAACGAGGTCTAAATGTCATAGCATACGTATAAGACCTTTGATTTTTCTTTACATGTGAAAAATTAATTTCCGCTGATATGTTATTTTTTACAGCAATGAAGATACAAATATCTGATGATGTGAAACGAGCGCTGGACCGGACCGGGAAGTTTGTGACCGCACCTCGAGGAGTGGTCGATGTTAAGGTATGTTCCTATATTCGTCAGGATTGAAATAATAGTTATATATAACTGCGGCTGTTGCGTAATAAAAAGCAAAGAACACAGTGTGCTCAAGGGTATTTGCCAAACGGCTCATTAGTTTTTTCTTACTATGGTTTATTTCTGATAATTAGACCCCGCTATCGGAGGTGCAAAATGGTAGCTGTCAAATTTTTAGGGACGGGTAATCAAACCATATTTTATGATGTCGATATCGATACTCGATATATCAATACATTTTTTTTATGTACAAGTACCATTTATTTGCATACAATTTAATGTTCTTTTGGGATCTATGATAATCATTAGCATTAAAAATATAAATCGTTATTAGTACAACAAAAAATCTTACTTTTCTTATGTTTCAAGCAAGTTGCAGGATAGTGCATGAACGCTCTTGAGATAAAACTTTTCAGTACAGGTTAATACTGTCCATTTAGTCTTATACTGACAATAATTTATTTTTACTTCAATAAATAGTCCATGTCATCTTACAACATTTCACGATAATTTAGCTGTGTTTACGAGTATTCGTCTAACAATATTTTATACAATAGAAATTAAATGTCATTAGACTGTCATTATAATTACTTATCGACATTCAAAAAAAAATTTGCCCTTCCCTAGTAATGGGACGAAATTGACAGCTACCGTTTGGCACCTCCGATAGCGGGGTCTACTGATAATAACCCGACCTAACCCTGGCCAGAAAAATAACAGTCGAATTAAGAGAGAACAAGACATGCTTTGTTCAAAGTCTAAAATTTCAAAAATTCGTGTTGGCTCTCTGATTTTTCCAAAGTTCACGTTTTTAAAATTTAATTGCCAGGATATTGATTAATCCACGACACTGATCTCAACAGAATTAAATTTAAAAAACGTGAGTAGAAGATCCGTTTATTTCACTATGATTGAGTCTCACGGTAGTTTTGTGTTTAAGACTAAATTTTACTCTCGTTTGGTTAAATCCAGCCTTATACTTTTCTCCATCCTGTTGACATTTTATACATAAACAAAAGCCCAATGGTGCTGATTCCAGGGTAAAGGTGAGATGAGCACCCACTGGCTGGAGGGCCGGGCGGGCGCGTCCCCCTTGCGGCCGGCGCCCGCGCCCGTGCCGGCGCCCAGCTTCCTCGCGCGCATCCACTCGCAGCGCGGCCGCCGGGAGCCCAGGCCCCAGCCCGCCAGACAATACTGAACAGCTACTATACCTTATCGGTTTAGGTAGTTAAAACAATGTAAACAATCTTGACGTGTCTTTTTATTTAAACGTACACTTTATAAATCGAAATCTTTACATTTTACAATTTAGGTATGAAAAAATCATTTACGTTGAAAATCGAATTGTATAGTGTAACGGTTTTCATTTTTAACCGACTTCAAAAAGAGGAGGTTCTCAATTCGACCTTTTTTTTTTTTTTTTTTTTTTTTTTTTTTTTTTTGTGTGTATGTTACTCGATAGCTCGGAGACCCGTGGACCGATTTTCAAAATTTTTTTTTTAATCGATAGGGTATAACTCGAAATTGGTCCCATTGGTACGACACCAGGATCTGATGATGGAATCTTGGAGAAATCGAGGGAACTCTTCAAATTTTATATGGAGATGTACGGCGTTTTCGGTAATTTGTTGATGAAATCAAGATTTTACATTCAGTAAACAGAATCTTTTCAAAATATTGCTAATTTGAAGTCGGTTTTTTTTTGTTTAAAATTATTAGACTGTGTATTTCAACAAAAAGACATGTCAAGATTGTTTATATTGTTTTAACTACCTAAACCGATAAAGTATAGAAAAAAAAATATATTTTTAAATGTACGTGTCACCGGAAAATAACAAAATCCGAAAGTTTATACACTTCTTTAGAAGTTTCCTAACGAAGTAAGATTGTAACCAAAATAATAATAATTTACGCCCACACTTTGGCAAAGTTTTTTCTAATCTAATCTAACCTAACCTAATCTAACTTAATAAAACCTAGTCTGACCAAAACTAGCATAGTCTAACCTAACCTAATATAATAATTTTACGTAAATGTGGGCGTAAAATAATGCGATTTATCTCCCGTTTAGGAATCTTACGAAAGTTTATAAATTTCCTAGAAAAAAATAGTACTTTTATATAACTTACTGATCTTGATATTTTCCGGTGACATGCACCGCAACAACAGCCGGTCCCAAAGTTCCATCTAGCGATGATTTGGCTTACTATATAAATACATAGGTACGTCGGCCAAGGAATTGGTCTACCCCCATAAAATCAATGTTCGTATGAACTTCATGAAACAACAAGGTCATATTTTTAAGTATATCTGTCGAAGGCGGATTGTATAATCCGCCGTTTTACATAACGCCTAGCCGTTTTGCAAAACAGCGCCGTTTTGTAATGCGGCGGCTCAACGTTTAGCCGGATTGAATGCGGCTGAACGAAAAACCGCCGGAATGAATTCGGCGCTAAACGTTTTTCATTACGGCTAGGCATAATGTAATACGGGAGAGATTAGCCGCCGCTTTGACCGAGCGAGCGCAGCGAGCGAGGAAGACCACCTCGGAGCGAATACGACTCGGACAGGTTAGGTTAGAGGGCCAAGGCGGGAGCGAAGCGCAGCGAGTTCCCGCCTTGGCCTTCGAGGTTAGTATTTTTTTTTATAAAAGCTCAGATTTTTTTTTTAAATAAGTCGACTACTAACTAAAACACCTTGGTTTAAATATTTTCATTTTCAACATTTAATGGTCACCTTACAATATTGGTAGTAGTACAATGCGGCTAAACGTGGGCCGCCTTTTTGAAGAACGTTTCGGAACTACAATCCGGCTGAACGTTGAGCCGCCGCTTTACAAAACGGCGCTGTTTTACAAAACGGCTAGGCGTTATGTAAAACGGCGGATTATACAATCCGCCTGCGGCATATCCATCGGATCAATACCAGGTCCCTAAGTTCCTTCTATCGATGATTTGGCTTACTAGAGATCAGATAGAGTCGATACAAGGTACACAATATTGTCAGTCTTTGATAATTTAACCTGGCTCTAATTTAAACTTATTAAATGATACATCTGTTCAACATGGTTCAGATTTAATGTATGTGTGTTCTTGTTCAGAATTGTACCTTTGACTACGTAGTGATGACTGTTTGATTGTAATTATGTAACCTCCACTTGCAGCGTTGCCTTAAATCTCGTTTACTTTATTTATATCCATGTCACAATGCCCCTATTATACGTTCAAATGCTATGAGAAAATGGCCTAAGTATATTAAGAAACCTGTAACCCCGGTAACATTGTAATGTTGCACACGCTACACTCGTTTCATATAGTCGACCCACAACAGCTACGTTTTTCTATGGTGACCGGTTCGTTGCAACCAAATTATCATAATACCCTTTTATATATTTTGACTTTATCTCAAATTATCTTAGATAGGAAATGATAAAGATCTCAAAACTATTTACTTTCATTGTAACAAAATGTTATATTAACATTTACATAATTAATACACCCAATATCCAAAATGTTGGTAAAAGTAATAATTCCTTCAAATATTGAGTTATTATTCAGGCTGAAGGTGAAATTTCATTCGTTTCATAATATCCCAAATTCAAAAATACCTACACATTCTCAGAATGCCTACAATTTTGTCTAAAGGCCTTAAGAGCGTGCACACAAAATTCGGTGATTTTGATGT
>BHDV01065456.1:0-10125 GCA_005406045.1 Adoxophyes honmai
GTAAAAACCTAACGTAAGAAAAAATAAATATACTGTGAATAATGATAAAAGAGACTTTCGCGCGCTAAACTCTTGCGTTGTTTTTGGTTATTGATTGATAGATGTCACGTCAACATGACAGCCGCCCGTTTGGTTCGTCATGTTGGTAATGATCAGCCACTCAAACTGATTCCATTAGCTAGGATGAAAGTCCTGACTCTTAAAACGTTCGGCTACTCTCGGATATCGTTCTGTCCCTCTCGGCGCAGACGGTAACAGCCGATCGGAGTTATTTTCTTGGGAAAACTGTATGTATGTAGTGAATTCACTGTGATGTGTCGATTTTATTTATTTACACATACATACATATTTGTTTTACATTTTTTACAAACATACAAAACATCCAGTTTAATTACTATTGCAGGAGGCATAACACTTCTAAACCGTTTGAAAGCACATAATGCACTAGCTGTGCCCGCGACTCCGTCCGCGTGGAATAGTGACTAATTTTTCCCGTTTTTTTCCACATTGTCCAATGATTCTTCGCTCCTATATCTCGTATCGTGATGTTATATAACCTAAAGCCTTCCTCGATAATGGTCTATCCAACACAAAGAAAAATTCAATTCGAAAACGTAGTTCCTGAGATTAGCGCATTCAAACAAACAAACAAACTCTTCAGATTTATAATATTAGCATAGATATGTACATACATACATACATACATATTCTCACGCCTGTATTCCCGTGAGGGGTAGGCAGAGCACATGAATTCAAAAATCCAGTGCCACGTTCAGCAAATTAAGGGTAACCAGATAGTCAAACGTGATTTTGTGGTGACAGGTTGCTAGCCCATCGCCCACAATACACCAACCCTTTCCCAGAGTCGACTCTTACGACACCCACGGGAAGAAAGGGGGAGGTGCTATTCTAACCCGGCACCACACGGGTGATATGTAGATGACGTTAATCGAGGAAGCTAGATGGCGCTAGCGCTTCAGTAACGTTTTTCTTTTTTTTTCAGCCATGGTAGACGTAGCCAGTAACCACGAGCTGACAGCGGCGAAGCAAGGAGGTGACATCACCTATATGGATATGGTGGATGAAGTGGAGGCCAGAGGGGAGTCCCAGATCCTCAAGTTCTTCGCGGGCAGCACCATATTCCTCACCGGAGGCACCGGCTTCCTGGGGAAGTTGCTGGTGGATAAGCTTTTAAGGTCAGTTTTCTCTACATCGGGAGCCTCTATAAAACGCGCCACAGACTACGGTGTGGTGCCGGGTTAGAATAGCACCTCCCCCTTTCTTCCCGTTGGTGTCGTAAGAGTCGACTCTGGGAAAGGGTTAGTGTATTGTGGGCGATGGGCTAGCAACCTGTCACTGCAACCTGTGAAAGTGTGTTTGTTTGTTTGTTTGTTTGTTTGTTTGTCCGTCTTTCACGGCTAAACGGAGCGATGGATTGACGTGATTTTTTAGGTAGAAATAGTTTAGGGCATGGAGAGTGACAAAGGCTACATTTCGTCTGTTCAAAACCCCCCGTTTCCCTAAAGTGAGGAGTGGAAGTTTTTAATGTAGAAAGCTATAAAATTGGTATGTGTGCTATCTCTTCTGTGATACCCCGAATTTAACGCGAGCGGAGCCGCGGGCAAAAGCTAGTATACATATATATACAAGAATTGCTCGTTTATAAGGTAAATAAGTAATAGGATGTTAGCCTTTTTTCAATGTATTTTTTTCCAAATATTGTAAATTGACTCCTTATAATGGCCCACTGAACCCATCTGCTTTACTCGTATGTATGGAACACGTAATCATCAAGTGTTTTCACCGGCATGTCGTAACAATGTCCTAGGACTTCGATAGTCCGCTTAGAATGTCTAATTGGTCTAGGTTCTAGGTTATCTAACATAATTATAATGGGCACCACGTGTCGTGAAGGTCGATTGCAATACGCGTCTTTGTCGATGATTAGTACTGACTTTACCCAATCAACGGCCAATTCAAGAAATACATACATATATAAAATTATGACAGTGACAATGCATACATACATATTCTCACGCCTGTATTCCCAAGAGGGGTAGCCAGAGCACAAAAATTAAAAAATCGAGAGCCACGTTTAGTAATTGCAGGGTAGTAGATGGTAAACGTGATATTGCAGTGACAGGTTGCTAGACCATCGCCCACACACTAACCCTTTCCCAGAGTCCTCTTACGACACCCACGGGAAGAAAGGGGGAGGTGATATTCTAACCCGACACCACACGGGGTCAAATTCAACAAAATAAGAGAAATATTTAATAAAACGAAGTACCCTTCAAAATTTAAAACTTTATTAATGCAAATAGGCTCCTAAGAGCACTTTTACGCGTCATTTTCGCGTCTACCAGCGCTTCGGAAATAAGGTTTCTAATTAATTAGGTACATAGATATAAATGGTGCTCGTGAGCATTGCGAGAGATTTCAACCACGAATTCTAGAGGCTATAAGAAGTAATAAATGTTATATGAACTTAGGTCGAACCACGATTTTTTTTACTATTATTAAGGCACGTTTAAATACGACATTAGCAATTATTATGTATGAAAATTATAAAAAAAAATCGTGATTCGACCTAAGTTCATATAACATTTATTACTTCTTATAGCCTCTGGAATTCGTGGTTGAAATCTCTCGCAATGCTCACGAGCACCATGTATGTGTGCTTTCAGGATATCACAAATTTGAAGTCGGTTGTTTTTTGTTTATAATTATTTGGTATGTTGACTTCTTGACATTGAATAATAAATATCCGTAGTAAATGAGTAAGTATATAAATAGTACTAGCTTTTGCCCGCAGCTTCGCACGTGTTAGGAAGTATTTTAGGGAAGTGGGGGGTTATGAAGAGACAAAAAGTATAGCCTATGTTACTCTCCATCCTTTTAACTATCTCCACACAAAAAACCACGTCAATCCGTCGCCCCGTTTAGCCGTGAAAGACGGACAAACAAACAAACAAACAAACTTTCCCATTTACAATATTAGTAGATCCCGTGTGGTGCCGGGTTAGAATAGCACCTCCCCCTTTCTTCCCGTGGGTGTCAAAAAATGACGCGTAAAAGTGCTCTCAGGAGCCCTTTTGTATAAAGAAAGTTTTGAATTTTGAATGGTACTTCGTTTTATTGAATTTTTATCTTATTTTGTTGAATTTGACCCGGTGTGTCGGGTTAGAATAGCACCTCCCCCTTTCTTCCCGTGGGTGTCGTAAGAGTCGACTCTGGGAAAGGGTTAGTGTATTGTGGGCGATGGGCTAGCAACCTGTCTCCGCAATATCACGTTTAACCATCTGGTTACCCTGCTGAAATTGCTAAACGTGGCACTGGATTTTTGAATTCATGTGCTCTGCCTACCCCTCATGGGAATATGGGCGTGAGAATATGTATGTGTATGTATGTGGCACTGGATTTTTGAGTTCATGTGCTCTGCCTACCCCTCTTGGGAATACAGGCGTGAGAATATGTTATATGTATGTATGTATGTAATATTAGTATGGATATTTCCTTTATTTAATAAAATTAAAGAGTGATACTTTGGTTGCTATTGTACCTACCTAATGACTTAATAGAAAATCATGCCGTCATGTGCAATATTATTTATAGGTACATCATTTTAATGACGAAAAGATCATAAAATACCAGTAACAGTGACATGATATTTCATGCGTCTTATCTATTTTTTATTGATCTGAAGATATTTAACTACATACGTGTAGACTTCTACACTAATATAAATCGTGTCACACACTAAGCAGATACGGTAAGATATCTGTATCTGAACGGATGTGTGTCAATGTCGCTCTCTATACAATTCAATAACTTATATTTTACCTTCACCTATCTGTTGGCACCGACATAATGGAAAGAGTGCATTTATACGCAGATAAAATATTATCCTATCTGCTTAGTCTATGACACGCTTTATGTAGAGGAAAGATTGTTTGTTCTTTTGTTTGTTTGCACTGAATAGGCTCTGAAACTACTGGCCCGATTTTAATAATTTTTACTGTTGAGAATGCTACACTATCTCTGCCGAATAAAGACTATATTACGTTTTCAGAGTTAAAGATCCATACTAAAATCTTAAGAATGTAACCCAAGGTGTGAAAAAAATATCAAAAAACTTTCTTACATCGCGTGCGCTGCGAAAACTATTGATTATACATACATACATACATACATATTCGCAAAAGGGGTAGGCAGAGCACATGAACTCAAAAATCCAGTGCCACGTTTAGCGATTTCAGGGTAACCAGATGGTTAAACGTGATATTGCAGTGACAGGTTGCTAGCCCATCGCCCACACACTAACCCTTTCCCAGAGTCGACTCTTACAACACCCACAGAAAGAAAGGGGGAGGTGCTATTCTAACCCGGCACCACACAGCATATACGGGGTGGCCGGAAACTAACCGTAAACATTGTAAGATTGTAACCAGTGGTTAATGTGGTGGCTTAATCGCCTCTTATAACATGGAGAAGTGTTATTCTATCCCGACATCCCGACACAACACAAGGCATAATACTAAGTTAAAGTTACTTAAATACACACCTATTTTTAACCGACTTGAAAAAGAGGAGGTTCTCAATTCGACCTAATTTTTTTTTTTTTTTTTTGTGTATGTTACTCGATAGCTCGGAGACCCGTGGACCGATTTTCAATTTTTTTTTTTTAATCGATAGGGTATAACTCGAAATTGGTCCCATTGGCACGACACCAGGATCTGATGATGGAATCTTGGAGAAATCGAGGGAACTCTTCAAATTTTATATGGAGATGTACGGCGTTTTCGGTAATTTGTTGATGAAGTCAAGATTTTACATTCAGTAAACAGAATCTTGCTAATTTGAAGTCGGTTTTTTTTTGTTTAAAATTATTTCATGAAGTCGTTTCTGACGTGGATATCGTATGACTGCATTGTCATAGGCAGTATATGAAATGAATCGTATTACACATAAGTATTGCTTGAATATGCACATTGCCTATTGTCTCGTATATTATATTCTTTAGGCGACAAGCTACCTCTAAACATTACCTAGAATTGTGCTAAACGTGGCTCCGACCCGTCACAGTTTTGCCTATGCAACGTTCCGTGTGCTCTGCCTATCCTATTTGGCTATGCATGCATGTTAAATGTATGTATGTATGTTGCGATACCTATTCTTTGCAATCGGCTCGCTCTCTAAGCTAATTACCTAATACCTGAGCAGTGCTCACATAATTTTTAAATACTGTAAAATGGGGTGAGCTGGGATTAAGTCATATTTGAAAAAATATTTTTTGTCGTATTATAAAATTCAAAATTGAGAGGATGGATGAAAGAAGATTGACTAAACAAATTTATACGGGGAATGTGGATGGGTGCAGTGGGAGGGGAAGACCTAGACGGACGTTCCGTGACCAAATCGCGGACGTTCTATAAACAGGTCAGGTCAAGAGTACCCGAAACCGACGAGCATGTATGAGGAGATTAATGAATGTAGATGAAGCAAAAGAGGTATGTCAGAATCGTAGCGAGAGGAACAAAGTAGTCTCTGCCTACCCCTGTGGGAAAGAGGCGTGACGGTATGTATGTATGTATGTATGTATAAAATTCAAAATTCAGAACTTTGTTTATGCATGTAAGTTCCTGAGAGCACTTTTACATGTCATTTGAAAGTCTACCAGCGCTTCGGAATTACCATAATGGCCAAGAAGAATGCGCCGCAAGAAACTTGGCAGAAATTCAATTTTTCTAAATACAAGTTTCTTACCAAGTTTGTTAAAAAGACCTGAGTAGTCTATAAAATGTGGATACAATTATGTTCAAGTAAACGCATGTACCATTGCGAACAGGGGTTGTTGAGCCACTCATCTATGTTTGTAACTTGGTCGTGTAATACTAATCCAATAGCTGACATCTAGTCTGTCACATCGGTCATTGATTACACGTGTAAATTGCGAACAGTGGCAAGTGGCTCAACAATCCCAGTTCGTGACTGTACTTATCACTGATCCAAGGGCCAAGGTAAACACATACCTACACCAATTACATAGATACATACATACATACATCACGCCTGTGTTCCAATGGGATAGGCAGAGCACACGAAACGTGGCATAGACAAACCAAGATTATGTCTTTATCCCGCTCTGCAGCCACTTCTATGACTTCTAGTATAGTTTTAGGTTTGCAATCAGAGAGGTACGGTCGGCCAAGAAAGTGGTCTACCACTTTTGACAAAAGTTTCTGTGAGATCAAAATTATCACAAGGTTGACATTGCCTCGTGTGGTGCCGGGTTAGAATAGCACCTCCCCCTTTCTTCCCGTGGGTGTCGTAAGAGTCGACTTTGGGAAAGGGTTAGTGTATTGTAGACGATGGGCTAGCAACCTGTCACCGCAATATCACGTTTTACCATCTGGTTACCCTGAATTTGCTAGACGTGGCGCTGGATTTTCGAATCCATGTGCTCTGCCTACCCCTCATGGGAATACAGGCGTGAGAAAATGTATGTATGTATGTTGACATTGTCACTGTCATAATTTTATTATGGCGAGGGGAAATCGACCTTGTTGTTTCATGAGGTTCAAATGAATATCGATCTTGAGGGGGTAGACCAATTTTTTGGTCGACTGTACAACCTAAAGTGACAGTAGGGTTGCCAACTTTTTTTGGACCCAATATAGTAATTTTGACTTCAGAACCCATAAAAATATAGTAGTTCGGGAATTATTAATAAAAAATATAGTAGGTTTCAAATAATATTTAATTATTTTTTAAACATATATATTTTTTACTGCTTTGAGCTTTCATTAACAAATTTTTGTTTTTCAAGAAATTGTCAAAGCAATACAAGCACTGCGGGGTGTATGTAAATGTAAGTAACATTTTCGTTCAGAAATATTCTGAAAGTGTGATAAAAATATAGTAGTTTTGCCTACTATATTTTATTTATAAAAATATAGCAGTTGGACCCCTAATATAGTAGGATACTATATTATATAGTAGGGTTGGCAACCCTAAGTGACAGGTAGCTAGCTTGTCGCCTAAAGCATACCTATTTCCTTAGTCGCCTCTTACGACATCTACGGAAGAAATGGAGAGGTGTGTCTATCCCTGCACACGGCAACACATATTACTGGAAAAAAATGCAGCAATCCCCTTTAATAACGCATCCCATATTACGGTACATAAAAATAAACCTCACTTATCCAAGCATAATTTGATACCGTTCTAAAACAAAGCAAAACCACAAACGTCATAATCAGCAAACCGCGTCAACCGTTTATAAACCTTGAAGGTACTACGTAAGCTCGGTTTTTGGCTGGCACCGTTGGTTCATCTGACCTTTGTGACACGATGAATATTTACTAGATGGCCAGTGTTTTGTTTTTTTGACGTCACAGAATTCTAATTAATGTATTTAATTCGGGCAATTGGCGTCACTTTTTGGATACCTAATGTTTTCTTTTTACATCATGAGCAAAACTCCTCTCCATTTCTTCCGCGGATGTCGTAAAGGTAAAATCAGACGGTTCATTTTTCTTTCATTTTCGCCTTTCATTCGATACTATTCACTCGAAATGACACGTCTGAATCTGAATTCAATAGAAAAATGAAGCAATCACTCGGATGAACGTTCATCCGAATGAACCGTCTGATTTCACCTTAAGAGACGATTAAGGTAGGTTAAGGTATATTTAAGGTGATAGGCTAGCAACCTGTCACTATTAAACTATTTCTTACATCTGTTTCCAAACCCAAAATGATGCTAGTAGTGGCTGCGAAGCGTGAAATACTTAGTCATAATCATGGTTAAGTCTATTTCACGTTTCGTGTGTTCTGCCTACCCCATTTGGGAACATAGGCGCGATTATGTGTAAGTAGGTATGTATGTATATGTAGATTTCATTTCACTCTAGTGCATAGCTCTTGGTACTAGAAATAAGCAATGCCGTATATATTATTTAATGTATTCACTCTTGCGTTCACCAAATTGCGCATTGAATACAAATCGAGTCATTGTGCACTCGCGGACAATGCAACGGGCCAGATTCTGTGTAAATTATAAAGAAAACTGACCAGTTTTCATTGCCTGTAAGTGTAGGCTATTATAATACGTCATAGTGTAATGGAATTATAGTGAGACTTGTTCAAAGTGAAAATGAATACTCGTAAACGCGCGTCTGAAAGTCTAGTTGTTCCGATATTTTTAACCGACTTCAAAAAAGGAGGAGGTTCTCAATTCGTCGGGATCTTTTTTTTAACTTTTTTAATATATTTTTTTTTATGTGTGTTCGCTGATTACTCGAAGACGCCTGGACCGATTTGGAAAATTCTTTTTTTGTTTGAAAGGATATAGTTTCCAGGTGGTCCCATTGTCAGCATATCTTGACCTGATGATGGAATATGAGGGAAATCGAGGGCAACCCTCAAATTTTATAGGCACAGGTAATGTTTTTAGTACATTTTTCAAAGCTACACCATTATTTACATTTGGCATATATAATGCTTAGGAGTTAAAGAATAATTCTTTCAATACTGAATGCACCTGCAGACTGGAAATTATAATTTCAGTAATTAGTCAGGCCTGCTGGTGATGGAAGGTCACCCTCATTAGACAAATGCTTTCAGTATAGCCCTTTGAAGTCGGTTTTTTTTTTGTTTAAAATTATTAATGAAATTGGAGTCCTATTACCAAGTTTACAGAGGTGTAACAGATCGGCGGTAATTCATAGATACTTACATACATCACGCCTGTATTCCAAACTGGGGTAGGCAGAGCACACGAAACGCTACATAGAGAAATCCATGACTATTTCATGTTTCGTGGCCACTTCTCGCATATTTTTTAGGCTTTAAGTTATAGGTACAGTATTCCCAAGAAAATAAGTCGTATCGGCTGTTAACGTCTGCGCCGAGAAGCGCAGAACGATATCCGAGAGTAGCCGAACGAGTAATTTATCTATATTGAACTTTATTTTCAAACACTCTGGGCACATTTTTGCCTGCTATGCACACAAATGTCGGCTACTCGACGCAATTGGCGCTGGGGTGCTAGACATCTGTCATGAGTCATCTGTCTGAGACTTCAATCAATAACCAATCACAACGCAAGTGTTCAGCGCGCGAAATATTCTCTTTTATCATTGGTAGATCGAAGTTTCATACATACATACATACATACATACAGTCACGCCTCTTTCCCACAGGGGTAGGCAGAGACCACTTTGTTCCACTTGCTACGATCCTGGCATACTTCTTTTGCTTCATCCACATTCATTAGTCTCTTCATACATGCTCGTCGATTTCGGGTACTCTTGACCTGACCTGTTTCTAAAACGTCCGCGATTTGGTCACGGAACGTCCGTCTAGGTCTTCCCCTCCCAACACACCCATTCACACATCCCGTATAAATCGAAGTTTCCCGCTCCACAAAACTGATTTACTACGCAGGTATATCGTGGAGCATTCTTTGTTTGGTAATACTGTAACGTAATACAATAGTGACAGGTTGCTAATCTTTTGCCTAAAACATTTACCTTTCTCTTTAGTCGCCTTTTACGACATCCACGGAAGAAATAGAGGGTGGCAAATATAAATAAATGACACTTATTAAGTCTAGTCATAGCTACATATACAGGGTGGAAAAATCGAATGCCACATGGATGGCAACTGCCTTAAACATTGTAATCAGCACATTTTGTGTAAGGGAGACTTTCCTTTATTTTTAAAAACAATAAATTCTACATTTAAGGATTTGTGAAAAATCGCTTGCCTCAGTTGAGACTCTATCTCTCTCTATCCTCTTAAGACTCCTCGTTTATTATAATGAGTAGGTAAGGCTTTGTATAGTTCGATGACGGGAGAGTGTGTGTGTGGCGCAGCACGCACTACATTTGTTTGTCGGTTTGTCAGTTTGTCTGTTTGGTTATTGACGCATCATGTGTAAATGGCTGTAAATTTTTGAACGCAGTTTTCACTAATAAATTAAGAACCCCTCTGAGCAGGCTAAAAAAATATAGACTTTTTATACAAAATAAAGCATGTATGTGGGTGAATATTTTCGAATGTGCATATTGGGCGTCCCAAAAAAGAATCCAAAATATCGGCTCAATCAAGGAGTTTTAT
>BHDV01065456.1:11358-35024 GCA_005406045.1 Adoxophyes honmai
ATAGAAATATATAAGCATAACATACCTCTGGCTCGTCGAATGGTAGGGAGAATTTTCTTGGAGTAAACTCAATTTTCGACAGGAGCAATTTAGACCGTTTTAGATAGTTCTTTACTGAAGGCCGCGTAATATGTACATTTGAAAATATTCACCCATGTAGTAGGAGGAACCTTCGAGAAATTGACAATTAGGACACGAGGTTAGCCATAAAACATTACATACGGTTTGCTTATACGTTATTCAAATTTAATTAGACACTGTTCGCTAATGAGTATTTTAAACAATAAAGCAGTAGACGACGCCATTGTGCATTTGACTGCGAAACGCGTTTATGTAGGCCCTAAGTGATAATGAATGCTTCGTTAATTATCATCTTTAATACTTTTAAAGTTTTTTGGACTGATGGACTCACTACACTCGCGAAGCTGAACGAAGTTATACGAATAGGGGGCTTGTGCACTATCATGAATTTTACGGTCCGTAACGTTTAGGGTTCCGTAGCCAAATGGCAAAAAACAGAACCCTTATAGATTCGTCATGTCTGTCTGTCTGTCTGTCTGTCTGTCCGTCCGTCCGTCCGTATGTCACAGCCACTTTTTTCCGAAACTGAGAACTATACTATTAAAACTTGTTGAGTAGATGTGTTCTGTGAATCGCATTAAGATTGTGACACAAAATTAAAAAAAAAGCAATAATTTTTTAGGGTTCCCCATACATGGAACTGAAACTCAATTTTTTTTTAAATCAAACCCATACGTGTGGGATATCTATGGATAGCTCTTCAAAAATGACATTGAGGTTTCTAACATCATACTTTTCTAAGAGCTAATTTTTCAATCACCAGATAAAACATATCTGTCCGATAAATGTTGGCTGTCACTTTTCTTTTATATGACGCGAAAAAAGGATAGCAACAATTTAAACTGGCAGATAAATTTATCTGGTGATTGAACAATCGGCCCTAAAGTGAATAGTTTGCGCGACAGACGCTTCCAAAGTTGAAAAAGTTGTGTGTCCCCCCTCTAACTTCTAAAATAAAAGACTGATAAATCTAAAAAAAAATACATGATGTATATGATGTACATTACCATAAAAACTATCAACGAAAATTGGTTTGAACAAAATGTACCAAGTAGTTTTTTTTTAATAAATATGTAAAATTAAAATTTATCATAGTTCGAAAATCTGTCACTAGATGGCGTTGGCTGTAAGCTACATCGCGGTATCATTTACTTACGTATCGTTTACGAAACCCTCAGTGCGTGAGTCCGACTCGCACTTGGCCGGTTTTTACTTGAGGTCTCGTCTCGCTTGCTCTTCCATTAAATAGTATTGACGTGAGCGGGACTGCGCGAAAGACTGTAAAAACCCGGACGGCCGGACCGTTAAATTCATGGTAGTGCACAAGCGCCCTTAAAGCCCTAACAGACGACCAAATCTGGTTTGGTCCGAACCATGAACTTGGTTGGCTCCAAACCAAATTTGGTCGTCTGTTCTGCGGTTGGCCGAACATTTAACGTCATATGTTCGGGCAACCGCTGAACACACGTATGAATTTGGTTTGGAGCCAACCAAGTTCGTGGTTCGGACCAAACCAGATTTGGTCGTCTGTTAGGGCTATTACGATAGTGCACAAGGCACTTCGGCTTGCCTCGTGAAACTTCGGCTCGCCTCGGGCGACTTCCATTTTGCTGTCGGTTTTTCGCCTTAGACTGACACTTAGGTATAGATCCCTTTTTGCGATAAGTCCGCCTTTGTACTCTAAAATTTTTATTAGTGACTTACCTGTAATTCATCTGTTTGTACAATAAAGAGTTTTTTACTTTACTTTATTTATTACACTTTAAAATGTATTGTTGTGTTATTCCCCGTGTGGTGCCGGGTTAGAAATGTTAGAATAGCACCTCCCCCTTTCTTCCCGAGGGTGTCGTAAGAGTCGACTCTGGGAAAGTGTATTGTGGGCGATGGGTTAGCAACCTAAGCTGTCACTGCAATATCACGTTTAACCGTCTGGTTACTCTGAAATTGCTGAACGTGGCACTGGATTTTTGAATTCATGTGCTCTGCTTACCCTTCTTGGGAATACAGGCGTGAGAATATGTATACATGTATGTACGTTAAATGTATTTATTGCTAATTTCATTAGTGTCGAAATAATTGCAAAACATTTTCCGTGACTGTGTGGTAGGTACATTAAACAATGATACTTGTATTAAAATAAAAATAATTCTAAGTACTTATTACTGTTTTATATTCCCATTGTTCTGATTTAATTATCGACAATAAATCGAGCAATAGATACGAGTGTTACTACGGTAGTTTTATATGCTTACGCCATTGACTGTCTAACTAGAGACGTCTGGCTTAGCCATTGAGGATAGAACCTATAGAGTACTAATGTCATCTAGGTTGTTCGGAAATAATTCCGCAAAACAATTGAAGTGATCGCTGTGCTCTCATTGGCCGGTCCAAGATCGCGCGTAACGCTAGTGCCTTTTTCTCTACGGTTATTGGCTCCGTACAGTTTCTGTGACAGTGACGGTGACGTTTAGTATGTTGAAATCAACAAACTATTTGCGGACCGGGGTTGCGAACATTGTTTCTCTATAGGTTCTATCCTCTATGGGCTTAGCACAGCTAGGCGCGAGTAGAGATGCGCGCGAAATAGACAATACCTGTCACTGTCTAACTAGAGAACATGAACGAAAGAAAGAAAGACTTATTTAACATTAAACTGCCGTGTAACACATTCATGTTGAAAATTTAACGGATAACTCACGTTCATTAAATAGAGTTTAGCTCGACATTTTTCGGACTAATTCGTAGCCCTTCAATTAGGAGCCGCGCGAAGAGAGCGGAGGCGCGCAGTTCGCGCTTGGCTGCAGCAGCCGCCGCGGCCCCTAGATGAAGGGCTACGAATTAGTCCGAAACATGTCGAGCTAAACTCGATTTAATGAACGTGAGTTATCCGTTAAATTTTCAACATAAAAGAAAGACTTAAGTATTAGCAGAAATTTGACACAGATAAAATCATTTTTGTTGTTTTCTTTCTTATCTAAAAATACACAAACTTTAAATAAATTGTAACTTAAAGCATGTCACAGACTAAGCAGATACGATAATATTTTATCTGCGTCTAAATGCCATTTTTCCATATGTCGGTGCCAACAGATGCTTCACGGTAAATCTGCGCTGTGTGCGAGCTCATTGAATTGTATAGGGAGCGATATTGACAGATATCTGTTCAGTAACAGATACCTTATCCTATCTGCTTAGTGTGTGACCCGCTTAAGAGGAAATATGCCGGTCGAAGGAATTGAAGAATAGGTATTTGCTAAATCTATTGCTGTCGCGCCGTGACCTGCCTAGACGACGTCAAGTGCGATAAGAACAACTACAGCTCGGACCGAAAATACCTATGAAAATTATTCAAAAACAACGTTTCGTAGTCCCGTGATTTCTTCTCCAAAACTTAACCGATTAAATACGTTTTTTCATTAAATGTTTGAAAAATGTCATAACTGTGTTTCTATGTTCTTATATTTTGATATAATTGTGTTAAAATTGGTTTCTAGAGGTTTGAACACAACGGAAAAAACTTACCAATTTTTCATGTTTTTGAAGGTTAATCTCTTTTAATAATTCAATTAAAAAAAAGGAAAACATAGGAACATGCTAATATATCATTAGATTGTTGATGTAAAAAATCATTGTTCTACGGATAATATCCAGCGAGGAATCAGGGGACTACGTTTCCATACAAAATATGACCGCTCCATTTCCTCTTAAGGTTTTATCATCGATCTTTCATCACAAATGGCAGGTAGCCTATCTCGCATGCGCGTTGCTGCGCGAAGCCTATAGAATAAACTAGACTTTTTCCTCATATTAAATGCAGGGCCTGCGTCTGCGCAGAGCAAGTGGTTTTGTTTCGTGAGAGAATGCGCTACAGATTTTTCCTGCTATCCTGGTACAGAAACCTTGCGTTACTTGCTAAAGGCTCGCTCCAAGAAAAGGTTCATAGTGTCAATAATAATTGTGCATAAATTACGTCTGTATTCCCAAAAGGGGTAGGCAGAGCACATGAAACAGTACATTTACAAAGCCTTGACTTTTTCAACTTTCATAGCCATTTTCGGGTTTTTTTTTACATACATACATACCTATTCTCACGCCTGTATTCCCAAGAGGGGTAGGCAGAGCACATGAATTCAAAAATCCAGGGCCACGTTTAGTCAATTCAGGGTAACCAGATGGTTAAACGTGATATTGCAGTGACAGGTTGCTAGCCTATCGCCCACAATACACTAACCCTTTCCCAGAGTCGACTCTTACGACACCCACGGGAAGAAAGGGGAAAGTGCTATTCTAACCCGGCACCACACGGGGTATTTTTTTAGATTTATAAATATGCTAGCTTTCCGCCCGCGTCTTCGCCCGCGGCTTCGCCCGCGTGGAATTCGGTTATATTGCGGAATAAAGCGAACATTCACTCGGGAACATCAATTTGTCCGGGATAAAAAGTACCCTATTATTTAATCCGGACTTCTATCATTACGTCTGCAAAATTTCAAAGCAATCGGTTCAGTAGTTACGGCGTGAAAGCGGAACAAACAAACAAACAAACTCACTTCCCGATTTCTTCCTAGTCGCGCCTCGTACGACATTTACGGAAGATATGGAGAGGAGTAATTTACGGATGGAATAAGAAAAAAAAATGTAAAAAAGGTTTAATTTGTTTAGAGACGGCAATTATGAATGTCATTAGATGAAACCTTCAAGTTAATTAGTTTTTAAATGTTTTTTAAATTAACTACCTACTCTTACAAGTTTTAACAATGTGTACCTAACTACGCTATACCTTATTTGTTTAGGTAGTTAAAACAATATAAACAATCTTGACGTGTCTTTTTATTTAAACGTAACTACACTTTATAAATCGAAATCTTTACATTTTACAATTTAGGTATGAAAAAATCATTTACTTTCATAATTGAATTGTATAGTGTAACGATTTTCATTTTTAGACTGCTAGTGTGGTCATTGGGTAGTTTTGCCTGGAAAGTTTTCCGGGAGTTTTGAAAATTGGTAATACCTATTATAGATTTTAATGTGTTCTTTCTGAATTTCTACTTTGCCACCTCGTACCTATCTTTGCCGCTAACGCCGCCATATTGGAAAAATGGCGCGTAAAATCAGTTTTTTGACAATATCTCCTGTCTGACTCATTTTACAATGAAACAGTTTACGACAAAATAAAGCTAGAGGCAATTTCCTACAATTTATGTCTTAGTGTTTATTTCATAAAGTCATTAGTTTTGGCGTACGAGCGCCACAAAGTACACTAGGTGGCAAAATTTAAATTCAGAAAGAGCACATGAAAATCTATAAATTCACCAATTTTCAAAACTCCCGGAAAACTTTCCAGGTAGCCCCTTTAATTCGTTTCTAATGAATGGATCATGCGTATTTCTACAAAAGACATGTCAAGATTGTTTACATTGTTTTAACTACCTAAACAGTTAAGGTACCTACCTATAGAACCAAATATCGTCTAGTAGTAAAACTTACAAACGTCACCATCTGAAGCATGTGAGAAAGGCCTAAAACATAGATACATACATATTCTCACGCCTGTATTCCCATGATGGGTAAGCAGAGCACATGAATTCAAGAAATCCAGTGCCACGTTTAGCAAATTCAGGGTAACCAGATGGTTAAACGTGATTATTGCAGTGACAGGTTGTTACACCAATATAGGACAATACACTAACCCTTTCCCAGAGTCGACTCTTACGACACCCACGGGAAGAAAGGGGGAGATGCTATTCTAACCCGGCACCACACGGGGAAATTGTTTTAATCTAGCCATGCGAAATACCTTTCTAGTGCGTCTGTGGTACCTACATACGTACCACATGCATTATTTCGTCACCGGGAGCTAGTGATACGTGTCTTGGTTTGCAAGTGATATAAGAGTCACATGTGATGTTATAAACAACAATACTGTTAGTAAATGCTGAGTAGAATAAGTCCAATTAAGTAAACGGTATTTTTAGGGTCCCGTATCTAAATGATTCCGAGTGTTGTCGGGTGTAGAATAACACCTCGATTTAGTTCTACTGTGGATGTCATGAGTCATGAGAGGGGACCATTGAGGATATAACCTATAGAGTACTAATGTCATCTTGGTTGTTCGGAAATTATTCCGCAAAACAATTGAAGTGATCGCTGTGCTCTTATTGGCCGGTCCAAGATCGCGCGTAACGCTAGTCCCTTTTTCTCTACGGTTATTGGCTCTGTACAGTTTCTGTGACAGTGACGGTGACGTTTAGTATGTTGAAATCAACAAACTATTTGCGGACCGGGGTTGCGAACATTGTTTCTCTATAGGTTCTATCCTCTATGGAGGGGACTAAGGAAAATATAAAATACTATATTAGGAAAAATTATACGGTAAAATGTAGACGACAGGCTATCAATTTGTTACTATACATATACCTGACAACTCGACTTCTAAAAAATTTGTTAGAAGTGGCCGCGAAACGTCAAATAGACAAATGGTTTTGTCTTTGTAACATTTCGTATACTCTGCCTACCCCATTTAGGAATACAGGCGTGATGTATGTATGTATGTATCCAAAGGGCAAAATGCAACCCAGTTTTGTAATTATGATTTTTTTGTAATTGTACTTTAGGTACAGTCAGGGAAATTGGATGTTTAGCTTGTTGGGATACAAAACTTCGAAAATTGGCCTTATTACTGTTTCCAGCCAGCTGCATGACATAAATACTCAATATTGAACTTCATGGTGAAGTTTCTCCTATAATGCGAACAAATTATGAAGGCGGTCAACCTGCTAAACATTCAGATTCCCTGACTGTACTTATACTACTCGACAATAGATGGCGCTAGGGCGCTACTTGTTTATATTTTGGCGCGTCACTAGTACATTATGTATTCAATGATGGTCTTATTCCTTGCAGAACATGTCCAGACGTGAAGAAGGTCTACCTCCTCACCAGACCGAAGAAAAATAAGGACTGCAAGAAACGCATCCAGGAGCAATTCGAGGACGTGGTACGTACATACATACATGTTCTTTTACCATCTGGTTACCCTGAATTTGCTAGACGTGGCGCTGGATTTTTGAATCCATGTGCTTTGCCTACCCCTCATGGGAATACAGGCGTGTGGTACGTAGCATTATAATAATACATTATTTGTTTGATTATTTAATAGTGTAGAACATTTTGCAAAGTCTTAGAGCCACGGGCGACCTCGTACGACCACCGTACCTCTTTCAAGTTCTAACCGTGTGGTGCCGGGTTAGAATAACACCTCCCCATTTCTTCCCGTGGGTGTCGTAAGAGTCGACTCTGGGAAAGGGTTAGTGTATTGAGGGCGATGGGCTAGCAACCTGTCACTGCGATATCACGTTTAACCATCTGGTTACCCTGAAATTGCTAAACGTGGCACTGGATTTTTGAACTCATGTGCGCTGGCCTACCTTTCTTGGGAATACAGGCGTGAGAATATGTATATATTTATGTATGCATTATTATGATTACAGTTATACGAAAGACTGCGCAAACAGCATCCTAACTTCATGAGCAAAATCGGCGTCATCGAGGGTGATGTCGGGCAGTTGGGGCTTGGCATCGCGGAGAAGGACCGTCAGAAGCTGATAGATGAGGTACGTACTCGGAACATAGAGGACATACCAACTAGAGAAACAATGATGGCCACCCAGTTCCGCAAACCGTCAGTTTATTACCACTTACAAACTGTCACAGAAACTGTAAATATCCAATAACCATAGGGGAAAAAGCCACTGCGTTACGCGCGATCTTGGGCCGGCCAATAAGAGTACAGCGGACGCCGCCATGGTTTAGCGGAATCGTCTTCGAACAAATCCAATGACATTAGTATTAATACTCTATAGGTTCTGTCCTCTATGACTTGGAAATAGAGTCTGAGGTGAAGTCGGAATTAGGGTCGAAGTCGGAGATGTGAAAGGTGATGAGGGGTAACTAGAGCTTGGAAAAGCAGCCGGTTTAGTAGACTAGAGAAGTGCATGGGATAAATTACACTTGACACTGTTTAAATAGAGACGTAAGCCGGCTTAGCACTGCAAGGTGCGAGTTAAGAAATGGGGGGGATAGACTATACCTGTCACTGTTTAACTAGATACCTCAGAAAGTAACAGGTGTTGCTGTGTTAAGCCTGCAAAAAAGAAATGCCATGGGCTGATGAATGAGGTACGCATCGTAATCGAAATAGAAGTTTGATTTTGAGTCTGAGTACCTAAAACCCAGTCTGCCTAGTTCATGTTATGCCAAAATGTCACTAAACTGTACGTAAGAAAGTATTGCGACGAAGTACGTTTTTGTCTACGTCACAGCATGTCCAATTCCACATATTTTCCACTCAACGGTGCGACAGTCAAACACAGATAAGCGACTTCAATTCGTGTATTATAAAACTCGTGAGTCCTATCATTGCCATGTGACACCGCTCCACCACACCGTTTGCAGGTGGACGTGATATTCCACGGAGCGGCGACGCTGCGCTTCAACGAGCCGCTGCAAGAGGCTGTGTACATCAACGTGAGAGGAACCAGGGAGGTGCTGCTTCTGGCTCGAGCCTGCACCAAGCTGAAGGCTATGGTCCATATCTCTACAGCATACAGGTGAGCTTTACTGTAAGGAGCCTTGTACTTGGATTATTCTACACTTATGCCATTGCTGTTTCTTCATATTCGGGATTCTACACAATATTCTCCGCAGCTGTATTTAAAAACCGGCCAAGGGCGAGTCGGACTCACGCACGAAAAGTTCCGGGGTACCAAAAACAGCAAAAAAAACACGTTTTTTTCTATGGGGCCCCATATTTTGATTTTAGTATTTGTTATTATAGCGGTAACAGAAATACATCATCTGTTGCAATTTCAACTCTCTAGCTGTAACGGTTCTTAAGATACAGCCTGGGTGAAAGACGGACAGACAGACAGACAGCGAAGTCTCAGTAATAGGGTCCCGTTTTTAGGGTTCCGTACCCGATTGTTAATGTTAAAATAATTAGTGCTGTGTCCAAATAATCGCTATAGTGAATCATCACATCAGTATAATTTATGTTTGACTAGCTTTTGCCCGCGGCTCCGCTCGCGTTAATTTCGGGGTAGCACAGAAGAGATAGCTCATCCCATATACCAATTTATAGCTTTCTACATATAAAATTGCGGTATTCTCCACAAACTTCCACCTCTCACTTTAGTGAAATGGGGAGTTTTGAAGAGACAAAAAGTAGCCTATGTCACTCTCCATCCCTTCAACTATCTCCACCCAAAAATCACGTCACTACGTCGCTTCGTTTAGCCGTGAAAGACTGATAAACAAACAAAGTAAACAAACACACTTTCCCATTTATAATATTATTTATTCGAACAACTATTCCGACTCGCGGTTGACAAGACCGAGTACAAGAAGCTGACGGCCAACCTTCAGGACTGAAGAGGCACTTGAAGAAGAAGAATGGATTTTAATTTATATCCCGTGTGGTGCCGGGTTAGAATAGCACCTCCCCCTTTCTTCCCGTGGGTGTCGTAAGAGTCGGCTCTGGGAAAGGGTTAGTGTATTGTGGGCGATGGGCTAGCAATCTGTCACTGCAGTATCACGTTTGATCATCTGGTTGCTCTGAAATCGCTAAACGTGGCACTGGATTTTTGAATTCATGTGCTCTGCCTACCCCTCTCGGGAATACAGGCGGAGGATATGTATGTATGTGTATTTTAATTTTGCGCGCTATTCGAGGGCGTTTTAGTAAATAGTAAAAAGACAATTAATCTTCTTTGACGAATCAATGCTGAAGAGTTTGTTTGTTTGTTTGTTTGAACGCGCTAATCTCAGGAACTATCGGTTCGAACTGAAAAATTATTTGTGTGTTGGTTAGACCATTTATTGAGGAAGGCTTTAGACTATATAACATCACGCAGCGACTAATAGGAGCGAAGAAAATATTGGAAAATGTGGAAAAAACGGGGGGGAATAGCATGGGAATAGTCACTCATCCACGCGGACTGAGTCGCGGGCACAGCTAGTTATTCATAAACCAACAATGTATCAAAACATCTAAACATCCAAATAGGTTTTATGTGGCCAAGTGGCTAGCTGGCTGGTGATAATATGCCGTAAATAATGTCAAAATTTGTCAGTTCAGTATAAATTTTGACAGCCGCGTATCTTAGGGAATAAGGGTTAATTTATTAACGAAATGTAAGTAACTTTCGCCGTAACGACATTAGTGCTGAATAATATAAAGTACCTATTTTACTCGCAAAAAAGCGGGAGACGTATGAAAATCAGCGGCGCTTCCGTCGTTCTTGAGCTATATAGAGAAGGTTTTAATAAAAACGCGTAAGATGTATGAAATATTGCGGCGCTTACTGTTTTTTGGAGTTGAAAAATTTGTATGGGAGAACGATTTTTTAGTTTTTTAGTATGTTACACTATTTTTTTCCACACTTTCTCATCTTACAAACCTTCCCTGAACTTCAACGAACATTTTAAAAAAAGAATTGGCCAAATCGGTTCGTGCGTTCTGGAGGTATTTCGTCAGGAAGGAAAACACGACTTATTTTTATATATGTAGTAGAGATAACCATAATATAAAACCTTTCACCACACACGACTTTATATTATTTTCATTGCCTTTTGCAGTAACTGCACCATCAACGAAATAGAAGAGGTGTTCTACGAGAGCCCCATCTCTGGAGACAAACTCATCGATCTGGCAGAGTCTCTGGATCTGAAGACTATCAACAACATCACACCAGGGTAAGTGGAACCAGCTTTTCAAAATGGATTCATATGTTACGACCACTAACCCCACCTAACGTCCAGTAGTAGAACTACTACAAATGTTAGCAAATGCGAAAGCTTCTACGTTGCGTTAAATGCACCAACGCCTAGCGCCATCTACTGTCGAGTAGTAGAACTAATACAAATGTCATCAACTGTTGCGTTAAATGCACCAACGCCTAGCGCTAGCGCCTCCTACCGCGGAGTTGTAGAACTACTACAAACGTCATCAACTGTTATATTATTATATTAGAAATTGCACTACGCGTACCAACGCCTTTAAAAACTACCTAAAATTGTACCTATAAACTTAAAAATTAAAAATAAGAAGAAATTCTCATGGTTTCATCTACGTAGAATTTCGTGTACTCTGCCTACCTTGTCTGGGAAAACAGGCGTGATGGGAATAAGAATGGCACCATGCTGATTTTGAATCTCAGGTTCCGCGGCGCTTTTGGCACCAGACGCCGCGGCTCCTAGATGAAGGACTACTAGTCCGAACAATTAGCGAGTTTCACGGTAGGTTCATGTCCAATGTTAATAAAAAAAATACATTTCCAGGCTCATCGGTGAATTCCCGAACACATACGCGTACACCAAATCGGTGGCAGAAGATATCCTGCAGAAGTACTCCCAAGGTCTACCCGTGGCTGTAGTCCGGCCGTCCATAGGTAAGAAACAAGCCGACACCTTGAAAAAATACGGATATCTCACGTTTTAAATCTAGTTTAGCTCGACATGTTTCGGGCTCTGTTTGCGCGACTGCTCGTGCCGTGCTCGACGAAACTGATACCGGCACACGACTACCTTCGTTACTATCGTCATTTATATTATTGTCAAAATGAGGGGAGCATACAACACTAGAACACTACCAATATTTCTTTGTAAAGACACGTCCACAACAGCTGTTGACGCAGTACGGAAATTCAGAACCGTCTTCCAACCCGGATGCACTGAGCAACCACTATCTCGATTATTTGGACGTCAACTAATCTCAATAGCTTCGCGTACTTTCCGTGGAATATAACTTTCTTTTAGGCAGCTCGGAAACAAATAGGCCAGAAACACATGCAGCAGTCACTTATATTACAGTTATAGCTGTGTCCTCCACTTCATCCGCGTGGTGTAGTGTCTTTGGGTAAAGGCCGATAGCGGAGCATAGCGAAATTCGAGCGTTGATCAGCTGCTATCTATCTCTGTTGCACGCGTTATAGATATATTGCCCTCACGCTCGCACAGTGCGACCCACGTGCTCAAGTGCGAGCGTGAGGGCAATATTACAAATGGGTTAAAGCTTGAATATTGATGTGCTCGACGACGTTTAGCTGTGCCGCCTAGTATAAACGCAGCTTTATAATTGTACTTTGTATTGTTTCAGTGATTGGCACAGCGAAAGATCCAGTGGCAGGATGGATCGACAACGTCTATGGACCCACTGGGGTAAGATATACTATACCTGTCACTTTCTAACTAGAGACGTCTGGCTTAGCGCAGCAAGGCGCGAGTAGAGATGCGCGCGATAAAGACTATACCTGTCACTGTCTACCCAGAGACTTCGTTAAATAAATATCGTTAAATCGTTAATTTGACAGTTTCATTGTCAGCTCGTTGTGAAATATATCGATTTCGAAGCGATTTTTGAATTCTACCTACCGTCAAATTAAACACTATTTATTTTTTCGGTGCATTATTAGACTTAGGGCCGATTGTTCAATCACCAGATAAATTTAGCTGGCAGTTAAAATTATTGCTATCCTTTTTTCGCGTCATATAAAAGAAAAGTGACAGCCAATATTTATCGGACAGATATGTTTTATCTGGTGATTGAAAAATTAGCTCTTAGACAATAGCGTTGCGGGGTGGTTGCGGGAGACCATTATTCCACTGAATAGTTTTCGATGATATGAAAGTCGATGACAGAAATTTCGATAAAACGACAGACACACGTTCCCAGGAAACCATAGACTTATAGTAGTGCTTCACATTCCAGGTTATAGTGGGCGCCGAGCTCGGCCTCATGCACGTGCTCCACTGCCGGCCGGACGCCCAGGCTAACCTGGTCCCCGGCGACTTCGTGGCCTCAGCTTGTGTGGCGAGCGCTTGGCGCGTGGCGCGAACGGAGAACAGACAGGCGCCGCTGCAGGACGCACCGCCGCTGTACCATATTGTATGCTCCGAGAAGGCGCCCATTACATGGAGTGAGTCTGAGATTGGGTGAGGTTAGGTGAGACCGGATGAGACCGGGTGGGATCGGGTGAGATCAGGTGAGATTGAGTGAGGTCATGTGAGATTGGGTAAGATGAGGTGAGATCAGGTTAGACCGAATGAGATTGGGTGAGATCGGGTGAGGCCGAGCGAGACCGGGTGAGATCGGGTGAGGTCAAGCGAGATTGCGTTAAGTTAAGTGTCACCTGGTGAGATCAAGTGAGACCGGGTGAGGTCACGTGAGACCGAGTGGGAGCGTGTGAGATCGGGTGTGATCAAGTGAGGTCAGGCGAGGTAAGGCATCCAACAGGCTCCAGCGCCTCGGCCTGCTGCCTAAGCTAACCTGGTCCCCGGCGACTTCGTGGCCTCAGCTTGTGTGGCGAGCGCTTGGCGCGTGGCGCGAACGGAGAACAGACAGGCGCCGCTGCAGGACGCACCGCCGCTGTACCATATTGTATGCTCCGAGAAGGCGCCTATTACATGGGGTGAGTGGGGAAGGGGGTGAGATTAAGTGAGATCGGGTGAGATTGGGTAAGACTGGGTGAGACTGCGGGTGAGAGCGAGTGAGATTGAATGAGGTGAGATTGGTTGCAATCGCGTGAGGTCGGGCGAGGTAAAAGACTGCAAGACTCGCCGCCGCTGTACTATTGTGTAAGCTCCAAGAAGGCGCATATAACGTGGGGTAAACAAACAAAATATATGTAGCGCCCTAGCGCCACCTATCATGGAACAGCCGAACTACTTACCTGGTGTGGCGCCCTAGCGCCACCTATAATCTAACGGCCGAACTACTTACCTGGTGTAGCGCCCAAGCGCCACCCGTCGTCGAACGGCCGGACTACTTACCTGGTGTAGCGCCCTAGCGCCACCTAGCGTCGAATGGCCGAACTACTTACCTGGTGTAGCGCCATAGCGCCACCTATCGTCGAACGGCCGAACTACTTACCTGGTGTAGCGCCATAGCGCCACCTATCGTCGAACGGCCGAACTACTTACCTGATGTAGCGCCCTAGCGCCACCTAGCGTCGAATGGCCGAACTACTTACTGCGGTCTTCCATGGTATACCCAACCATCAATAAAAATCCTACATCCCACTAACGAAGTCTCGGCGTTCGGTTGCATAAAAACAAATTCCAACTTCCTCTCTGCGGATTTCGGTCCCTGGGCATAACATTATCCCTGGAGAGAGATCTCTATAAAAACGTGACTAAGTAGGTCCATTTTATTTCACTTCTAGCTGTGCCCGCGACTCTATTCGCGTGGAATAGTAATATTCAATAATTTCCCTCGTTTTTCCACATTTTCCAATGTTTCTTCGGTCCTATTGGTCGCAGCGCGATGTTATATTATAGCCTAAAGCCTTTCTCGATAAATGGTCTATCCAACATAAAAAGATTTTTTCAATTCGAATCAGTAGTTCTTGAGATTACCGACAAACAAACAAACAAACTCTTCCGCTTTATAATATTAGTATAGGTAAATAACTACTGCTTTTCTTTCCAGCTCAGTTCATGTCTCTGGCTGAGCTACACGGCTTTGGGGTCCCCACGTCACAAGCTATCTGGTACTACTCGTTCATGCTGACGTCTTCGCGGTTGTTGTTCGCCATTTTGACGTTTTTGACACATTGGGTGCCGGCGTACCTCGTCGACGGTGCTGCGACCCTGGTGGGGAAGAAACCACAGTGAGTGAAATTCTTTCTTTTAAGGGGCAGCGCAGACGACAGACTTTTGTGCGATCGAGTCTGCGGCGCAATAAAAACTCTGAATGGCGCGCAGAGAGTTTCCATTCAGAGTTTTTATTGCGCCGCAGACTCGATCGCACAAAAGTCTGTCGTCTGCGCTGCCCCTTACACTTTGATAGTTTAGTATTTTGGTACTTTGATACTTTGGTACTTTGATACTTTGATACTTTGATACTTTGATACTTTGATACTTTGATACTTTGATACTTTGATACTTTGATACTTTGAATCTTTGATACTTTGATACTTTGATACTTTGATACTTTGATACTTTGATACTTTGATACTATGATACTTGATACTTCGAATCGATCAAAATGATCAGCGTCGACCGGTATCATCGACCGGCAATCGATCGGTTAATCGACCGGTAGGTATTTGTCGATCAATTAAAGCTGCCTAAGTGTCTAGTGTAATCAAAATGGTTATGAAACGATAACAATTTCGTTTGCGAATTAACGCGAAGTTGTAAGGAAACCGTGTCGACAGAGGCAGTTGTGCAGACGTGCCGCTTGGAGGCGCTGTCTCAGTTTCCATTAAACGAAATCGATGTGTTTCTTGGCTAACTTCATTACACGTTACTAGACTATACTCTGTCAGTTTAAGTACTTCGGTAACTAAAAGTATACAAACTTTATGTCAGATTTGACAGGTTAAGAACGTTTTTTTCTTTACTAACCACATTTTATCGGATGTTCAAATAGTTTAGCAAAGGAAGGCGACAAAAAAAATATTCTGTTGGTGCCTAAGTTTAGGTATACCAGAAACAATCGGAATTAGAACACTAACGTTCATCAGATCAATAAATATTGGATAAGATTCCTTTGCTACAGCCGATAAAATGTGGGTAGGAAAAAAAACCTTCTTAACCTGTCAAATCTGACATGAAGTTTGTTTACTTTTAGTTAAGTACCTAAACCGACAGAGTATAGACTCTGAGGTGTGTCAGCGGTCAATTCGACTGTAAGTACTGCTAGTTCTTAACATAAACTTGTGTCCTTTCAGACTAATAAAGGCGTACACGAAGATCTCTCAGTTCTCCGAAGTCCTCAACTTCTTCACACTTCGCGAATGGAAATTCCACAACCATAACATGACCCGGCTTTTCAACGAGATGTGCGACGCTGACAAACACATATTCGACTTTGACACGAGCTGTATCGACTGGAACGAGTACTTCGGAAACTTCATGAAGGGCATCAGGGTATATTTACTCAAAGATCCTATGACTACCCTCCCAGAAAGTCTAAAACGGTTCAAAAGGTTGAGAATGCTCCATTATTTCGTACTAACGATTGTTGGTTTGATATTCTTAAGGTTGCTATGGTTCTTTTTGTCGTTTGTAGTTTAATAAGTAACCTATTTGTACAGTTAAGTAGAAACTACATTGTTGTAAGTCTGGTTGTTGTCTAACGCGCTTTGGATTTGAAACAAATTGTCGCGTTTGACAGTCGAAACCCATGCCCAGGCGTTTGAAGCCAATTGAACGAATTTAAAGTTTCAAGCAAAGTGACAGTTGGGATTTGGTTTGCACGAAAGCGTTTCACCGAGACGCTCGGAATCGCGATCGCCTTCCTGATTCCGAGTGCGTTAGACAATAACTTTCCGTTATTAGAGTGTATATAAACATTTTCAAGGTTCTCTAGACAAGCTTTTCCCTGACATCCCTTTAATTCAAGCCAACTGGTTATATTTCAGATAACTTGACAACTACGAATGTGAATTTGTCGAATAAAACTTACCACATTTTATTGTTTAGTAATGTAGTGGCAAGGCCATGCTATATCATAAGAAAAACGTGATTATCATCAATAGGTAAATGCAAGTTCATTGTATTATTCTACAGGATGAGTTACCTACAAAAACCTGAATTAAATTTAATTTATCGACTTCCTCTAGTGGATGTACTTCACTGTTTTTGAAATACAAAAAACGAGCAATACATTAGTAAGTTCAGACATTATGTTTTGATGGCCCTATGGTCAAAATCAAACCAAGGAAACGCTGTTCTAGATTCGTAGGAATTGCATCGAAACTAATCAAGTTTTTGGGTTATACCTTGCGAAGTTCCTCAGCGAAGTACTCTACAAATTTGAAGTCCGAAGCGACGCTACACACTCGTTCAACATCGCGAGGAGCCCATTCAAGCCCTTTGACTCGGCCGCAAACGACAGAAAATTAAGTCGCCCGAGGCGAGCCGAAGTTTGCCGAGGCAAGCCGAAGTGCCTCCACACTATCATCTTCGTCTATACTAGAGACCTTTCGTACTTAAAAGATGGTAAACAATCTTGACGTGTCTTTTTATTAAAACGTACACTTTATAAATCAAAATCTTTACATTTTACAATTTAGGTATGAAAAAATCATTTACTTTCATAATTGAATTGTGTAGTGTAACGATTTTCATTTTTAGACTGTGTATTTCAATAAAAAGACATGTCAAGATTGTTTACCATCTTTTAAGTACCTAAAGGTCTAAAGTATAACTTCGTTCAACTTTGTGGAGGACGCATAGACGTGTTAAAACAGACAGGGAAGAATAATAATTATAATTTATAAAAATGTAAATAAAGCCAATAGACTAAGAGACAAATAACCTATGGTAGAACAAGAACGTACAGTCACGAACCGGGATTGTGGAGCCACTTGCCACTGTTCGCAATTTAGACGTATAATCAATGACCGATGTGACCGACTAGATGTCAGCTATTGGATTAGTATTAGACGACCAAGTTACAAACATAGGTAAGTGGCTCAACAATCCCTGTTTGCGATGGTACATACATACATCATCATCACGAATATCCCCAAAGGGAGTAAGTAGAACGAAGCTTTATTTAGACAAAAAGGACCGGAACATTTTAATAGAAAAACTGGTCGTCAATGCCTTTATTTAGCATCTTGTGCCATCGCGAACAGGGATTGTTGAGCCGCTTACCTATGTTTGTAACTTGGTCGTGTAATACTAATCCAATAGCTGACATCTAGTCGGTCACATCGGTCGTTGATTACACGTCTAAATTGCCAACAGTGGCAAGTGGCGCAACGATCCCGGTTCGTGACTACATACATCCCCACTAGTCCAGAGGTTTTTTGTGTGCGTCGAATTTCACACGATTCCTTAGAGCCTGTGTAATTTATACAAAACTGTAAGGGTATTGTCTAACGCACTTAAAATCTTCATCGGTTTCACGGAGGAAAGCGATATCTCAAGCGTCGCGGTAAAGGGCTTTTGCGTAAAAACCTGGATTACGATTATGAGAGCATTTTTAGAGCTTACGCCTTACGCAGAACCAATTTTTAGTAAATCGGTTCAAAAATGAGTAGGAGCTTCGGTTGTGATGACGTTACGTGATACCGAATGTTTCAATTTCAAAGCTAGATTAGAAAGAAAGAAAGAAAGAAAGAAAGAAACGTTTATTGACACAAAGGCATACAGTATCATAGTGACATTATGTTTAATTACAGTGTTCGTATGTGTCAAAAGGTCAAAAGATTAGGTTTCATCTGTCAAATTAAAACCGATGTTGGTTTATAGTGCGTAAGGTAATAGCCCTGCTATTTAGTTTATTTGACGTTCGTCGTAGTGACGTATTTGTAGTGTAACTTAAATTGACACTGGGTTAAGTCTTAACCATTGGTTACATTTAACCGAGCCCAATGTTTTTCGTCCTTTTTCATGCGACCCCCTTAACTAAAAAAATCACGATCCTCTTACCTTCCCTCTACAATACTTTCTCTAATTTAGAATCTCAAAATGTATAATTCGCTCGACAATGCATTTTTTTACATTTTTGCTCAATCTTGAATCTCCTTCAAACCCCTTGTACAGAATTTACGAAAAGGGGTCGCAACCCTCAGGTTGAAATACACAGTCCTAAACCAGTGCCAAAATGTTAACACACATTTGTACAAATATTTTCGTTAGAACCATAAGTACAATACTTGTATTTTAAATTATTTTTACTTGTTAAATATGGATAAAAATATATTTGCTCACTTATAAATGTTTAAGGTGAATTTATGTTTTGTTTTTAATTATATTTAAGACCTGTTAAAGATAACGAAATATATACAAACGATTGAAAATATTGAAATGAATGTTTTTTTTTACCTCATGTACAGTCAGCGTCAAATATATGTGTCATTGTGATCGCTGTGACAATTTCATCCGAGAGTTCAAACATGATGTTAAATAGAAAAGGTACGGACAGCTGCAGAGAAAGGTAACCCCCCAGTAATAGAACATTGTATGGGCGGGGGGTTACTTTTCTCTGCAGCTGACTGTACTAAGGTCTAAATTTCTAAACATAAGTATGTATATTTGACGCTGACTGTACG
Organism: Adoxophyes honmai; assembly: GCA_005406045.1. Classification (NCBI taxonomy): domain Eukaryota; kingdom Metazoa; phylum Arthropoda; class Insecta; order Lepidoptera; family Tortricidae; genus Adoxophyes; species Adoxophyes honmai. The sequence goes on from BHDV01065456.1 coordinate 30,510, forward strand.
TGTCCTTTTGTATCGCTAAACTACATCGCTGATAGTGAAAAATAACGGAATTACTCACGTTGTTTATACCGAGATTAGCTCGACATGTTTCGGATCAATCCGTGATCCATCATCTGGAGCTACACGCCACGGCAGCGGACAGACGCGCACTGCGTGCAGCCGCTCTTTCCGCGCGACTACTAGGCACAGCTGACGGCAATTCACAACTACCCACATTTTCGCCAACACACTCACTATTATTGTCAAAAGACGGGTAGCACACAACACTAACAACATCAGTCTCTAAAGGCTCGTTCACACCGACCACAGTATTAAGAACAGTTTTCAGTTCGGGGGGGGGGGATGAGTGAGTCTCACGGTAGTTTTATGTTTAAAGCTGACTGATATACATAGATAGTAGGAAAAACAAAGGCAGAATTCAACTGAAGAGAATGAAATAGTTTTGGAATACGTAAGTAAGTAAACACTCTATTGTAAAAAAACATAGGTACACACATCACGCCTGTATTCCCAAATGGGGTAGGCAGAGCACACGAAACGCTTTATTTCACGTTTCGCAGCCACTTCTAGCACATATTTTTTGGTTTTAAGGTGGCAGGTACAATAGTGAGAGGTTGCTAGCCTGTCGCCTAAAGATATACCTTAACCTATATCCTTAGTCGCCTCTTACGACATCCACGGAAGCAATGGAGAGGTGCTATTGTAGACCCGACACCACACACCAATTGCTAAACATGGCACTGGATCTTTGAATTCATGTGCTCTACGTACCTCTCTTGGGAATACAGGCGTGAGAATATGTTTGTCTATGTTGATAGACTCTGCTGTTTTAGATTTGACGATTGATAGCCAATCTTCCACATTGCGTATGCCTCATAAATATAAGCAAAGATACACGTAAGCGCTCTGCGGGGAAATCACATTTAACTATACCACAAATTAGACGGGTACAGAAGTGAAATTATGTATGTTCACTTTTTACTTTTTCATACGTACGCTCGGTGAAGACTCTGGGATGTAGATTGTGACGCATGCACTAACTATCGTGGTAGTGGCACTTGTATCTAGAGATGCCACGAATATTCGGCCACTATTCGGTATTCGGCCTATTCGGCCACTTTTCTTGGTATTCGGTATTCGGCCGAATATTACATACTATTCGGCCGAATACCGAATACCAAAACATAGACAAAAATGACACCACTTTTTACAAGATTTGTATCTATTACCAAATTACAATACTTTAATAAGTGAAATTTATCAGTGGTAAGTTGTGATGGGTAAAAACAAGCTTTTCAGCATTTGATTTTGCAAATGATAACGCTTTTCATAGTAAATGATACCAACGTGCCGTGATGTGATTTACTCTCAATTGAAACAAAAAGTCAAATGGCCGCACGCCCCCTGCTCGCGCACGAGGCAGACATGTTGCGACTTGTCGTATAATAATTTACGGGCTTGGCAAGCGTGTAACTTTGTGCCGAATATTCGGCGGCCGAATATTCGGCGCTTCGGCCGACAGCGTTGCCGAATATTCGGTATTCGGTATTCGGCCAAATCACTATTCGTGGCAACTCTAGGTACTTGTATCTATTTGTTCGATTTACTGTTGATACGTAAACGGGAACAATGCATACATACATACATGCATACAATCATGCCGCCTATGTTGTCAAATGGGGTAGGCAGAGCACAATGAAACGTGACATAGACAAAACTATGATTATGACTATTTCACGCTTTGCAGCCACTTCTAGCATATAGTATAGCATAATACTTAAAGCATAGTTTTTCAGGTGGACGAGGTATAATAATAGTGACAGGTTGCTAGCCTGCAGCCTAAACCTGTTTCCTTAGTCGCCTCTTACGACATCCACGGAAGAAATAGAGAGGTGTTATTCTATCCCGACACCACACGGGTTATTTCCTCAGTCGCTTTTTACGACATTCGGGGGGAGCAACAATTTTTTTACATAATTTAAAGCGTAGGTAATAAATTCGAATTCTCCTAGGTTTACTTTTTTACAGTAATCCAGTGGAAAATAAACGCAAGGCAACTAAAGACATTTTTTTGAATTTCATAGTTTAGGTAGTCTCTTAATAAAACTTGCAGAATCGAACGCATCGACGCGCGACTCAAGCCCCGTTCACATTTGGCTGTCGTGTTGTGACGCATTATACCAGTGTTGCCATCTTTGTAGCTTAAACTAGCAACTTTTGGGATAATTTCAGTAACTTTTTTTCCTTATACTTATTTAGCTATTTGTGGATGATTTTTTTCTCCAATTTAGCAATACTTTATTGTAAATTATTTCTTATCCTCGTACGTATTCAATAAGTAGTTCTTTTTCCATATCCTGCAGCTCTGATGCGTCACAACACAACACAGACCCCGTGCACACTTATCTGACGCGTCAGAGCCCCGCCCCCCGCTCCTCACCCGTTCTGTCGCGGACCGGGATCGCTTCTGTCGCGACACAACACAAGCCGTCACAACAGATCGCATCAAGTGTGAACGCTACAGATCAAAATGTATGAAACCGATACCCTTCTGACGCGTCACAACACAACACGACAGCCAAATGTGAACGGGGCGTCAAGAAAACAGCAACCTCGCTCGGACTACTCCCAACTGTTCCGAGATGTGTGTCTGTTAGCCGTGTCTGTGCGTTGCTCGCGCACTTTGTATGGAGATTAACTTCTGTACTTCTTTATCTTGTGACTATACTATCGCAACCATCTTTATTATACTAAGTAGGTACCTACGTGCGCCGGCAACAACGAGCTGACGTGACTTAACTTAGTTTTGTACCACTTAGCTTAGGTTTAACTGGCTAGAGACAGGTCATACATACATACATACATACATACGTAATATACATATTCTCACGCCTGTAAGGGATAGGCAGAGCATATGAATTCAAGAATCCAGTGCCACGTTTAGGGGCAGCGCAGACGACAGACTTTTTGTGCAATCGAGTCTGCGGCGCACAAAAAGTCTGCATGGAATGTATGCATTGTGCGACGGACTTTTTGCGCTTCGTGTGCGTTAGCTGCTTATAATTCCATGGATAGGTTCTATTTTCACAGACTAAAAAGTCCGTCGCGGATAGTCTGTCGTCTACGCAAGGCTGTAGTCAGATATTGCAGTGACAGGTTGCTAGCCCATCGCCCACAATACACTAACCCTTTCCCAGAGTCGACTCTCACGACACCCACGGGAAGAAAGGGGTAGGTTCTATTCTAACCCGGCACCACACCACAGAGACAGGACAACTTGAATAAGGTGGCGTCTTTGAATCGGTTTCACTCGGACTGTCAATTCCCATCACTAAAGCGCTCATGTGACGTTACAGTAGAGAAAAAATGGCAGGCTTGGTTTTCATACAAATGCAGGAACTCGCGGTATCTATTTCGATATAAGTTTGTGCTGTGAGCCGTGCTGAGCGTTGTCGCGCACTTTGTATGGACATAGACTTCTGTACTTCTTTATCTTATGACTATACTATCGCAACCATCTTTTATACTAAGTACCTACGTGCGCTGGCGACTACGGAAGTTGTTGTGCGCGGCCGCTTGCAATCGATTTGGTAATCGCTTTCGACATAACTCAGTATAGTATAGTTTATACGGTTTTTATAATGGTAGCCCACTATAGAATATATTTACAGTGACCTTCATAGGTGTCATTGTATTTAAAGAAAAAAACAAAAATGTTTTTTTTAAGGTCTCCAAACCACCATAGATTTTTTTTTTTTAAGTACTTATTACATTATGTCTTGGTAACCAAAAAATGTGGTAGCCCAACGGTTCGACCTGTGGCCTCTCAAGCAGAGGGTCGCGGGTTCAAACCCCGGGCTCGCACCTCTGAATATTTCGGAATTTATGTGCGATATCGAATTTGATATTTATCACGAGCTATTCGGTGAAGGAAAACATCGTGAGGAAACGAACACAGCGACGAAGTAATTCAACGTTGTGTGTGAAGTTCCCAATCCGCATTGGGCCCGCGTGGGAACTATAGCCCAAGCCCTTTCATACTGAGAGGAGGCCTGTGCCCTGCAGTGGAACGTATATAGGCTGATGATGATGATGATTATGATGAACCAAACAAATGTGTCTTCAGTCAGCATGAGTTGCTGCATCAGTAAGGTATCACGAAGGCCTGAAATTTGCATTTGGGAAAGACTCCAATAGAGAGATCTCTCTCCAGGCAGATGTTATGCCTGACCGAAGTCCACAGAGAGGAAGTTGGAAGTTGTATTTATGCGACCGTTCGTCGAAACTTCGTTAGCGCGATGTAGGATCGTTTAGTTCGCCTACTCGACGAATGTGGCGCTGGGGCGCTACACACGTAAGCTGTAAATATTTCACAGGGGTTTTTAGACGCGTATACCCGACCACTGGTGAAAATATACATACATACATATTCTCACGCCTGTATTCCCAAGAGAGGTAGGCAGAGCACATGAATGTTTGTGTTTGTGCTTGTTCGCATGATACACCGCGCACCGA